>JAWWEE010000339.1:0-12873 GCA_035221455.1 Xenops minutus | reverse complement strand
CGCGCCGGGGCTGCGGGCGCTCCGGGGATGCGGATGCTCAGGGATGCGGGTGCTCGGGGATGCGGGTGCTCGGGGATGCGGGTGCTCGGGGATGCGGGTGCTCCGGGATGCGGGCGCTCCGGGATGCCGGCGCTCCGGGGCCCCGCTCCGCGCACCGCTGCTCCCCACGCCCTGCGCTGCTTAAATACCCCCTTTCTCCCTCCCTCCCTCCTCCCCTTCCTCCCTCCCTCCCTCCGTACCTGCCGCCCCGCTCGCCTCCTCTCGGCCGCGGCCCCGGGGCCGCTCCGCGCCCCGCCCGCTGCCGCAGCCGCTGCGCTGGGGCTTGCGGCGTTCGGGGGGTGGGAGGAGCGGAGCCGGGCTCGGGGAAAGCCGTGGGATGGAGCCGGCTGGCACCTCCGGCACGCCAGCTGCTTCCCAGGAGCGCGGGGCTTCCCTGGAGCCGGCGGCTTTGCCGAGCGCCGCTGGGATGCGGGATGCGGGATGCGGGATGCGGGATGCGGGATGCGGGATGCGGGATGTGGGGCGCGCACGGAGCTGCCCCGCACAGACCCCTGCGGGCAGTGACAGCGCTTCGTGTGCCACCCGACACTGGAATATAGACCTGTGGGGTGTGGTTTGGGGGCATAGCGGGGGCACCGAGGGCTGCCCGGGGGCCGGCAGGTGCCTGGAGCATCCCAAGGGCTCCGTGGGAAAGGCACGGCTGGGAGAAACGCGGCGTGGAGAGAGGGGAGTGGGGATGGGATCACCATGGACCAGGTGTTCCCAAAAAAGAGAGAGAGATGGGCAAGTGCTTACAAGACTTAATCTGAAATCCTGTGAGATACATGATGCTGCTGCCCACGAGGCTTAGTTTGCTGTAGGTTATTCCATCCCAGAAATAAAAAAGCAGGATTTAGTGTCCTGCTCGCTGCAAAACAGCTGCTTAAGAACTTAACTTTGCAGTAGAAGCAAGAAATAAAAGTAACTTTAATATTTTGTTCAGTTTTTCCTTGGGGTTTCACTCGATGATCCTTGTGGGTCCCTTCCAGCTCAGCATATTCTGTGATTCTGGGTGAATTCCAGGTACAATCCCATTCCCTAAACAAACCAGTCACCCCAGTGGGACCTGGGGTCACCTCCCACACCATGGGGCCACCGTGTCCCTGTTCTGGCACCCAGTGCTGTATTCTAACCACAGAAAGCCATAAAGGAATGCAAGCTGTTTCAAAGGGCCAGATGTAACTGCTGGTATTAAAGCAGCAGTTCGTTTAATATTTGAACACATTTTTAATGATGCTTTAAAAATGCTCTTTCCTCAATTAATACCTTTAAGAGGCCCTGCACAAACAGAGCTGCAGAGGCAGCAAATGGGCAACCAGGATGTGATGCTTTGCTTCCCAGCTCGTGCAGTGAGAGCAGAGCCTTTCTGCTGCTGCTATTTTTATGGATGTTGACTGTGGAACTGATGCCTGCTCAGTCTTTGATCTGAAAAAATACCTATGCAGAGGATTTGTTTTCAACTTTCAACTACCTGTGCTCCTTCCTAGCTTGCAAAAGTGCACCCTGATCATCTGTTACTCTCTTGCTTCAGTCTTCCAGCTGATGGTCACAGAATCATTGAATCTTAGAATCATTAGGGAAAAGACCTCCAAGACCCTCGAGTCCAACAATTCCCCAGCACTGCCAAGGCCACCACTAACCCATGTCCCCAAGTGCCACATCCATGGGGCTTTTACATCCCTCCAGGGATGGGGATCCACCCCTGCCCTGGGCAGCTGTGCCAGGGCTGGACAGCCCTTTCCATGGAGGAATTTTCCCAATATCCAACCTGAGCGTCCCCTGGTGCAACTTGATGCTGTTTTCCCCTTGTCCTGTCCCTTGTTCCCTGGGAGAAGAGCCCGACCCCCACCTGGCTCCAACCTCCTTGTAGGTGGTTGTAGAGAGCCAGAAGGTCCCCCCTGAGCCTCTTTTTCTCCAGCTGAACCCCCCCAGCCCCTCAGCCCCTCCTCCCACTCGTGCTCTGCCCTTTCACCCACGAGCTGCACCTGCCAGTTGGTTCAGAGGAAGGTTCAGTGTGCACAGAAATGTTTCACTCTTGCCTTTTGACACACACTGTCTTATCAAACGGAGAAGGATTTGCCTTACAATGAATTATAGATTTGCTGATAATCAAATGTTGTTTGCCTTAAGACCAGACAGGGCTGCAGGGGCCCTTGCCAAGTGTCTCCAGAGGGAAGGACCTCACCAGCTCAGAACTGCATCCTCACTGACTTCAGGATTAATAACTCTTTTATGAGAAGTAGGACAGGGTTTAATATAAAGGAGGTTGTGGTTTGCTTTATCATCCATTGCTGCTGAGACAGGGAAGGCTCTTTCCCTTCACCCACTGTTTCCTCCTGAGCCTCCTGCTCCTGCCAGTTTTCTTCCTGACCTCAGGAGAAGCCTCCTGGTTCGCCCCTTGGAAGAAAGGAAAAGCAAAGCAATGAAACTGGAGCAAAAAAGGAGGAAAAAAAAAAAGGAAATGAAGAATTAACTTTACTATTAGACCAGCTGGAGCAGCCAGGGTTTGAAAAGGAGAGACTTCATGTGGTGAAATAAGTACATTTAAAAGCACACTTAACTCCTGCATTTACCAGCTGCAGGATGGCCCTTGGAGCAACTTCTGCCCAGAGAAAAGGAGCCAAAAATCCTCCCAGTGCCTCAACATGAGGCCAATACAATAAAAGATGAGTGTAACCCCTAAGCTAGGTCTAGCTGTCACCTCCCTGGGAGTCACCAGCCTCCTGCTCCAAACCTCACCTAAAGCTCTTGTGCTTCTCACACTAAAGAGCAGACCAGAGTTGTTCCCTCAGTAAAGCAGATAAAAATAAAGGAGTTTGTTTCCTTGTCTCCCCAGGGACTGCTGCTCTGGGAGATCTGCTCCCTTCCTTGTTTAGCCACTGGGGATCTGTGTTAATTATTACTGGGGATTCTAGCACTGGCTTTAGCTCCTGCAGGAAACATCCAGCTCGGCCCCTCGAGACAGGAATAAACCCCCATACTTGCCACAAAGAGCATTTATAAAGTCAGAACTGTGGTCTTTGAATCTTCCTGAGCCTGTAGGCTCTGGCACACCCTGCTGCAGAAACACTGGCCAACAGGCAGGGTTCTTCCAGCTCGGATCACTGGGTTGGACACCAGGGCTTTGGAAGTCAAATATTGACTGAGTCGTGTCAAGGTGCCACAGTGATGCTTTTGGTAACTCCTTTTCCTGGTGTGCACCTGTCTCCTGCAGATGGGAGATTTGAGATGTCCCTTTCTTTCATGTTGTCCTGTTTTGGATAAGTTTATTGGAACTTTAAGAGCAGGAGGGGAATAACTGCAGGGTCCTCTGGAGGCCTGGTTACCTCAAATCACAGAATCCCAGACTGGTTTGGGTTGGAAGGGACCTTAAATCCACCCAGTGCCACCCCTGCCATGGGCAGGGACTTCCACCAGCCCAGGTTCCTCCAAGCCCCATCCAACCTGGCCTTGGACACTCCCAGGGATCCAGGGGCAGCCACAGCTTCTCTGGGCACCCTGTGCCAGGGCTTGCCCACCCTCATTTCCAATCTCAACCTGCAACCCGAGCAGACCTGAAGATGTTGCTTCAAATCCGACAGAACAGACTGGACTTTTCTCACTTTTCAATAGTGAGACATGTGGCTGTGTGTTTTCAGCTCTTGTCTACCTAGTCAGGCTGCCTCGACTCATGGAAACTTCCAGAGTGAGCAGGGAATTCTCCTGAGCTTGCAGAATATTCCTGTAAAACATCCCAAGGCTGGGATGTTGGGAAGAGGCTCAGCCTCAGATTATTGTGCTACTAATTGTGCTACTAACTAATTTGGTGTCACTCTTCTGGCTCAGCCTGACAAATTAGAGAACAACCTGTTATCTAATTACAGGGCAGAGTGGATCAAGCAATCAGCTCTCTGGGGGGTGTGTGACAACCATTGTGGGTGATTATCTCTCCAAGTGCTTTAGGTGACACCACCTCGGTCGGTCGGTCGGTAGTTCCTATTTTTGGGGATTAGTGTCACTGCAAATGTGGCTGTAAGGCAGGAAAGGCTGGGAGGGACACTGGTGGCAGCAGTGGCCGGGTCTGATCCTGTCATCTCGTGTGATTTCCTTTGGAATTTTGTCCAAAGTAAGTTCTGTGGTCCGGTCTGAGAAATTATGTTGCCCAGGAAAGTGCTTATATATAGCACATAGGGAATGGGTGATTCTTTATAAGTGATTATTTGTCCTCCTAAATATCAATATTGGCTGGTGTTCTGGGCTAGCTCTGCCTGTGCCCAGCTCGAGGAGGGGCTGGGTGGCATTCTGGGATCAGGAACAAATAATTAGAAGGTAAAGGAGTAATCAGCTTCAGGAACAAGGGCTGGGCAGGCTCTACAATCCTGCCTGAGTCACATCTTCACATCCCTCTTGATTCCTGGTGTGTCCCTTGGCCAATATTAAATTGCTACAGCCAGTTTGATGCTGTGCAAGAGCAAGTGTGGGATCTCCTGGCAGAATTGTCATCTTGTTACTCACCTGGAGACCTGAACACGTCCACACTCACCCCCTCACTGGGCTACCAGTGAATCCCCATCCCTGGCTGTGGGGCTGAGTGCCTGCTCTGCTCCTGGAGCTGCTCCCGGGCTGTTTCAGAACGAAGAGAAGGAGCTTTGGGGGTTCAAAGCTCCCCTCTGGAGAGGGCAGTTGTGTTTGGGGTGCTCTGGAAGGAATAGCCCCTCCAACAGCAGTTCTGCAGTTGCTAGAGGAGTTTTTCTCCCTGGAGAAAGCCCAGCCTGGTGTTCAATCCTGCTCATGCCAGTTTGCCACGAGAAATTTCCTTAAAATGACCAATTCTTACCAATATCTGGGTTTTTTTGGTTTGTTTTCCCTTATAGAGGTTGATCATATGGATTCAGTGTTTGTTACTGCTCTCCACGGCAGCAAGTTTGAACAGTGTAGGTCTCACAGATTCCTGATTTTTTCCTGTTTTACTTATTCATCACATGCACTCAGTGCTCAAAAAAATTCCATTTTGGAGGCTCTTGGTAAGTTATCCTGGGAAGATGTTTGTTTTATCCTGCTGTGCTTATCCTGGATGGATCAGGATGTGAGTGATGATGTCTGGGGGGGATGATTAAGGTTTAGGACTGGGATGTTTGGATAACATGGACAACAACCTCAGGCTCCCAGAGGGATTCTGGGCGTTCTCCTGTGCAGGGCAGGGCGCTGGACAAGCTGATCCTTGCGGATCCCTCCCAAAGTGGGCTATGCTGTGTTCCCAGGAGCGTGTTTCAGCTGGGCAGGGCTGTTGGCAGCTCCTGCAGTGCCCTCTTGTGCTGAGCCTCAGCCCCAAGCTGCAGTTCTCCCAAACCTCTGTGTTTTCCTTCTCCATGCCACCTTGTGCCCCCTCATCCCTGTTCCTTCACCCCTGCCAACCCCCTGTTGTCCCTGAGCTCTGCCTGTAGGGATGTGCTGCCTCTCCTCCCGACATGGGACATGTGGCAAAGCTTCTCGCTGTGTTTGGAACCCAAATTGCCTCTGGTGCTCCTTGCAAACCACGGGAATCCTTCCCACTGAAGCACACGTTGCTGTTTGTCCCTTCCCAAGGGATGAAAAGGGACTTCCTTGAGTCACTTTGCTCCTGCTCTAATCTTGGGGTGATTTTTGGGGCTGACCTGTACAGAGCCAGGAGCTGCACTTTGGCTTTTCTGGGTCCCTTCCAGCTCAGGTTATTCTGTGATTTTGATTAGAAGATTTAAAAAATGCAGTGTATTTTCCAATTTATTGATAATAATAGTTTATTATTTTTATTATTATGCATTTTCCTCTTTATTCTCTTGGAGATCTTCTGCTGCCTCTTCTGCTGGGAGAGGTGCAGAGTATTGGGCATCTGTTCCAAAGAAATCAGTGGGAATGTTTCCTCTGACTTTAGTTGATCCCAACGCCCTTGCAGGTAATTTGTATGTCAGGAATAAATATTTTCTCCATCTCCTTCTGTTTTTAGTTCTGTAAATACTATAAATTCCCCAAATTCTTTGAGTCCAGCACACAGAGAGACAATTTTGTGCCCGGATTTTTTGCTTTCTGGCACGATTTTAAGGTTCTGTGTGACCTGTGCTGCTGCTTTGCTTTGTTACAACACGTGCATTTGCCAGAACTGAGAAAGATTTGGGCTAAAGGGAAATAGATATTTCCATTTCCTTATTTCCAAGGAGTGTTGCAACAGCTCCTGCTGTGAAACCACCTGCAAAGGGTGGTTTCTGTGTCCCCTGTGTCCACATTGTGCCCCAGAGGAGCAGGACAAGATTCCCTGGAAACTAAATCTGCTCCTGTGGAGTTCTTGAAACCCTTTGGCTCATCAGATGGGGAGTTTCACGGGGAAGGGATTTCCCAGCGTTAAAATAAGGATTGCAGGAGGAAAGAGCTCAGAATTCAAGGTTTTACTTGGCCAGGCTCTGTGACACCGAGGCAGGGCCACCTCTGGGGCAGGGTTGGTTAAAACCCACATTAATTACAAGCTTGGTAGTGTAGCTGAGGCTTTGGAAAGTGCTGAGTCCATCCCAGTTTGGTATCCCAGTATTTCAGTCAATGCTGTTCAGGTATTTCCAGCCCAATGCTGGCAAGGGCACAGTTTGTCTCAGAAACATGAAATGCACTTATTTCTTTGTGCAGAACTGCCTGTGGTTCCCAGCTTGATGTCTCTTAGATATTTCAGGCTCTGGGGCGTTTCTCCTCAAATTATGAGACTGGAAAAGTTTAATTATAATTCCATTTGGGATTATTGTCCTTTACCTCCTAGAGCTGGAGCATTTTTGACCCAAGGCTCAGAACTGACTTTTTAAAATGAAATCTGCATTTTTTTTGCAATCACAGAGTTTTAAGGGTTTAAGAGCACTAAATATCCTCCTGTTACAAGGGTTGGTGCCTGACTGGCTTTCTGGCATTTCCCTTTCTAAAAGAAGGCACAATGTGATTTTAATTAAATTGCGTCCTTCAGAAGGGAAGGTGGAAGGTGTGTGGAGTTAGAGAGACCCTCTGTGAAAGAATTGGGTGAAAACTGATAATATTTGGCTTAATCCACAGCCCTGGCATAAAGGTTCTTGAGAAACAACACCTGCCCTTTGCTGCTGAAGAGGCTGCTGCTGTGTCAGACATCCTGGGAAACACCTTTGGTAAATGTTCCCTCTTTTATTAGGGGGGAAAAAACTTCCTCAAACCTGCCAAGGCAATTTTATATGTCTGTGGGATTTTATGGGAGCTTCACGTGTGTGAGAGTAATTGGACCTGAGCTAAAATGTGACAAAGTTAGAAATCCTCCCATTTACACATCTGTGTCAAAAATGCACACACAGTGTGTGAGTAGATTGAAAAGTTAAGTTACAGCCCCTGACTGTTTATAGAGGCCACTGTGATTTCTACCAAATCGTTCACAAATATTTAGCCTGAGAGAAAGAAATATTTAGAATCAATTAGGTATGTATGTAAATATTATAAACTTAGACATATAAAACTGCTGGTTTGTAATATATGTTCTTCCTTTGGGATTATTTTCATTTTAGGATAAAAATACTGGGATTTACCTCACCAAGTGTCGAGTGGCCACTTTAAGGTGCAGGATTTGCTCGTGAAGGAACACAAATGCAGCACATCAGAGGTTGCAGGTACAGGGTTTATCCTGTAGTTTTCATGTATTAACCACGATAAAGGAGATCTCCACCAGAAATTAAGATTTTCAGGAAGCTGCAATAAAGCAGCTCTGCATGTCCTGTCCTAGTGACACAGGAGATCTCTCCATGCTTCTTTAAGGACAGTAAAGGAAGTTTTGCTTCTTTATTTCAGCATCTAATCCTGGGAATATAATAATTCCCATATTTGTGAGTGGGAGAGGAGTTTGTGCATTGACAGATATTCTTCAGGTGATGTGCTGGTGTTTCCCTCCTCTACTTATTTCAGGTCATTCAGCCTCTTCCCATCGATTCTGGAGCAGAGGGGAATGGGCAACAGGAAAAATCTGAATCTTAGTGACACTAAATGTAGTGATACTGATTTTCCAGGGAGATAATTTCATCCCCTTGCATCCAATGGAAATCCCTATGGCAGTATTTAAAATCCTACACGAGGAATGTCTCCTTTTTCTACATAAATGACTTGTTCAGTTTTTACACCGCACCATATTTCAAGTTCTCATCCCAAATGAACCTCCTCCTCTCCAAACTGAAGCTGAAAACAGAACAGCTGTAAAAGCAAATCCCAGCCATTGTTTTTCTTTCATTTTTAGGTTTTATTTCTCTCCGTTTGAAAAGGATTCCTCACTGCCCCAGGCTGGGGGGACGTGCCACCAGAGTGGTCCCCTGGGGTGACACTTTGGTGTCCCCATGGCTGCTGTGACATCCTCACCTGCAGCAGGAGGAAGGAGCCCCTCTCCCCATCCAGCCTGCCATTCCAGCCCTGCCTCCCAGCCAATATCATTTTCCCTGAAATTCGGTCCTGGAGGTAAGGAGGGGAACAATCTCAGGCTGGCTTTTTAGCAAGGCAGGGCTCTTGGGGGCTGTTTTGTGTTCCAGACACCCGAGGCAGAGCCGGTTTCTGTGACATCCCAGGGCTGGCACACAAAGGCAGAGGGGCTGGCAGGGGGGTACCAGGTAATGTAATCCCCTTTCACCTCTGGCTGCCCGGAGTTCCCAAGGCGCACAAAGGATGTTTCTGAGCTCAGGGCAGGGGCAGCCGCAGGTCCTGCCAAAGGGGACGTGTCCCCTCCCTCGGTGACACCCGAGGGAAAGGGGATTGACCCTCCAAAGGGGTGCAAAAAGCAGCCCCGCTGTGGGAGTTCAGCCCAAACTCAAGCGTTGCCCAAAATCAAATCGAACTTCTCTGACCCATTTTGGTAGAGGGCAGGTCCTTAATTAAAGTGTTTAATACACCAGCACCACACAGAGAGGAGCTTTTACAGTTTATACCCATCCCAAAACATGTGTCCATCCCAGAACCTCCCTGGGGCCAGCCCTTTGCCCCACCTCCCAAAATTGGGTGGGTGGCTCCCACGACCCTCTTTTCCTCCCACTTTTCGTCTACCCTTCTGTCCTGCTTGGAGGAAATCCAAGGATTCTGAGCCTTCTGAATAGCTGTGGCTCAAATGATACCCAGGAATGTTGGATATATCTTGTTCCAGCACTGTCTCTTCAGACTGGATGTCTCTTATCTTGCTAAAAAAATGTCCATCTACTGAAATCCTTGATGAGAAATACGAGCAACATTTTGGAATTTGGTACAAAAGTATCCAGTTAAAAGCTTTGTCCTAAAATTGCTAAAGAAAAGTGCTGAAAGCTGCATTAAAATCTCTATATTTGGGAAGGCACCACAGGTGCTGGAATTCTGGGCTCTCCCATAAATCACACCATGTTACTGGTGTTTGAAATGTGCATTCAGGGGCTCTTGGAGCAATTGACTCCATAAATGTGATGGGTATTAGGGAGTTCTTATGGGCCTTAAATAACCCCCTGACTGGCTATTTTTGGGAAATGGGAGCTTTTGGACCTCTCTAGCCATTCTACTTTAAAGGGCAATAAATCTCAGTTCAGGGGTGACTGTGCTGCCATCCTGCAGATTTAGGGAATTTGGACCACCACGTGCTGGAGGGTTTGTGGGATGCACTGGCACAGGCTGAGCCAGGGCTTTTCCCATCAACACATGGTAGAGGGTTTGTGGGATGCTCTCTCTGGGATTTTAATTTAGCCCCTTCCAAACTCCCACCTCAAGGAGGGCAGTGAAATGCCAAATCTGCACATAAAATACTGAGAGGGAAACCTGGATGCTGCTCAAGCCAAATGGACAAATTCCCATGAGTTGAGAGAGCAGCATCCCTAAATCCCCAAAAAACCGGGGGTGGGGGAAGAGCCAGAAACATCCCACGTGAAAAGCAGTGTCCCAGCCCAGGGGAAGTGCTTGAATTTCCTCGGCTTTCAGTGTCACCTTGCTCCTTTCAGGGGACTTTGCCAACCCCCCCTTTTCTCCTGTACTGGTTCTTATTGGCCACGGGAGCAGCTGGTCCACAAATAAAAGTGATTGTGCCCCAAAACAAGGTTGTCTTTTCCCAAGTGCCATGGAGGGGGGGCTTTCCTGGGAGCAGGACCGTTTATAAGGTAGGAGAGAGCACGCACTGGTGGTTCCAGTCTTCAGGTGGGCTATTTGCTGTGAAGTTGCAGAATTTAAGACATAGTGGGAATAGAATTTTGCTCCAGAAGTGACTGTCTGTAATGAATGTCTGGCTGCATCTTTTCCCTCCCTCGTAGAAACACTGAAAATAATGAAATAACAAAAAAGTGCAGTCACCTCTATGGTATTTAAAACTGGCAGGTTGGGGTTAAATACCTGTTGTGAACTGGAATAGCTAAATATGGGAATTTTAGGGAGCACACAAAAGAACAAGTGTGTTATTGCCATGTTATTATGGGACATATGCTAACAATTAGTGGACACTTAAATCCAATCAAATATAGATGTAGTGAGATGGCACTGCAGCAAAGTTTAATTCTTCCCATTTTGCGTCCACTGTGAGTCATAATCTTTCCTAGTGGGGGGATTCAAGTGACTGATTTAAAATTCAGTGGTGATGAGTTAATGTAATGAAAAAGTCCAACATTTCAGTTTTATTAAAATGCTTTAGTATAAAATCACAGAGTTGTTTGGGTTGGAAGAGACCTTAAAGATCATCTCATTCCAACTCCCCTTCCATGAGCAGGGACACCTTGCACATATTTAAGAATAATTCTTTCAGCCTTGCCCAGTATAATGCCAATCTGTTTAATGATTCCTTGCTCTGAGTGGGTTATTTTCCAAACAGACTGGTGAGGTATAATTTTGTTCTTAATGGTGTTCTCCCAGTATTTGACACCAAATCTGTCTGTTTGCCTGGAGAGTGGCTGGTTCAGACCCACTGCAGAAGTGATGTGTGACAGGAAAACAGAAATTATTTAGATGTGGGAACTCATTCCCCACTTCCCCATGGAGTTACTCCATCGCTAAAGTTTTTCTTCTCTGTGGAAATGAAGGGTTTGTTTACTTCTCTCCAGCAGTGGAAGGATATCCTGATCTCCTTCCCTAATGCAGCACACACAGAGAAAGGGTAATTTATGCTTTACTGGAGCTCTTGGGGTGAAGAACGTGTTGAACAACGGTGGCCACTGGGGATTTCATGGGGATAAGCAATTTTCCACGACATGATTTGGTTTTGTGTAAGAATGCAAAGAAAAAATCATCCCCCTTTCCACTGAAGCTGAATTGTTAAAGATGGCAAGATTCTGACCCAGCCCCCAAATACCTGACTTAGGGAGGGGTCTCCTTTTGCCCTCTGGGTGGCTGAGACAGTCCTGGAGACTTTCTCAGTGCTGGGGCTGGGGGAAGGTTGGGTTACAGGCTCAGCAAGAAAGGGACTCTGTTCCGTTTGTATTTACAGCTGGGGACTCTGCTTTAAAACAGAAACAAAGATGCTTTATATGACAAGTCACCTGAGAGGCATCACCTGTCCTATAGGAAAACCCGTGTCCTTTTCACCTTGTCCTTTCTTCCAGCTGAATCAACACCTTAAAAATGAACAGATGTGAAAGTTTACACTAAAAATAGGAAAGTCCAGAAAATCAGGCAGTAACAAAGAAAAGAATCGAGATAAAATTTTTGGAATATTTGGTACTTGATGCTTTGATTCCAAAGTACTTGATTTTGGCAAACTTGATGTTTTGTGTCCACTTATTCTTTTAGAGCAAAGCTTTAGGCGGTGTGCAGTTCTGTAGGACTCTGAAATCATGATTGAATTTTATTTATATCCTTCCAGTGCTTAAAGGGGGCTGGAAAGGAAGCTGGAGAGGAACTTTGCAGAAGAGCATGGGGTGATAGGACAAGGGGGAATGGCTGCAAAGTGAAGGAGGGAAAATTTAGGTTAAATATTGGGAAGGAATCCTTCCCTGTGGGACCCTGGCACAGGGTTCCCAGAGAAACTGTGGCTGCCCCATCCCTGGAAGTGTCCAAGGCCAGGTTGGATGGGGCTTGGAGCACCCTGGGACAGTGGAAGATGTCCCTGCCTGTGGAATTAAATAACTTTTAAGGTCCTTCCAACCCAACCTGGCCTTGGACACTGCCAGGGATGGGGCAGCCACAGCTCCCCTGGGCACCCTGTGCCAGGACCTGCCCAGCACTCCAGTGTTAGGGTCGGTGTGGTGGCTTTGTGGGGACAGCTCGGGGTGTTCTGCACAGCTCATTGTCGTGTCTCTCCCCCAGCTGCCGGCATGTGGAGCTCCCCGGGGCCACTCTGGCTGTCCCTGGTGGCCGTGGCCGTGGGGCTGAGTGGGAAGGTCACCCCAGCACTGAAGTACACAAAGCCAAAGCCCTCGCAGCTGGTGGCCTCTCGCCCCCCTCCCACCCCTCTCCCAGGCAAAATCCCCTTCCCAGCAGCTCCAGGAGGGGCTGAGTTACCCACCCCGAGCCGAGGGGCCACCACGCTGTTCCCCTTCGAGAACTACACGCTGGACACGGGGGATTTCTTCTTCAACTGCTGCGACTGCTGCCCCCCTTCCATGGGTCCCCGGGGGCTGCCTGGGGAGCAGGGACCCCCAGGTATGGAGCTCACTGCATCATCACTCCCCACACCAACACCAAGGCAAGGAGCTGTCCCTGCAAGCAACACCTGGGCAGGAAATGGGGAGACCTCATGAGAAGTAGAGGGGCAGCACCATCTCTGCTCTCTGTGACAGGGACAGCACCCAGGGAATGGCTGGAGTCGGGTCAGGGCAGGGTTAGGTTGGATTTTGGGAAAGGCTCTTCCCCCAGAGGGTGGTGGGCACTGCCCAGGCTGCCCAGGGCAGTGGGCACAGCCCCAAGGCTGCC
>JAWWEE010000338.1:0-12876 GCA_035221455.1 Xenops minutus | reverse complement strand
AACTGGTACTTTACTGTGCATGTGTGGGTTTCCCTGAGCTTGTGAAGTCTATTTCAGAGGGTCTTCATTAATTGGGTTTGGGGATTTACTTCATCCTCCTTCTCCTCTCTCCTTCAAGTGCCCTTGGAGGGCCATCAGCCAATCATGAGAGACCAACAAATTTTAGTTTACACAGAAATGTCTCCTTCAAGCCCAGAGATCATCTTTATCAGCCTGTTTTCCCATAACTTGGCAGGAGCACAACTCCTCACAGGTGACAGGACAAAACACAGACCAAAAATATCAGCATCTAATTCCACCCAAATACACATACTCTATATCTTGTATTTGAATGGCAATCTTCTCTTGATTTTCTGAAAGCTGTAAGGAAACAGGTTTACTGTATATGATTTTGAGATACAGAAGTCCAACAAGGAGTTCAGTTGCCAAAGGAAGTGTCTGTACAGCAAGTTTCAGTACAATGTTCAGACACATTCACTATTTTTAAAGAAAAAACAACCAGGCTAAAACCCTTGTACCTCTATGCTCTCATGGTTGTCTGCTTCCAAAACCTGACCTACCTTACTGAAAACTACCTGCAAAATTACTGCAATAATCCCATGAATGTAGGATATTGTAAATCTTCTCTTCCATTGAAAACTGCATATGTAGTCACACCACTTGCCTTCAAAATTGTGTATTTCCTTGCAAATTGGTAAAATAAATGATCAAATAAAGTGTTCAGTTCATACACTGTAAATGTAATGATGTTCAAAATGAAAAAAAAAAAAAGCCATTTAGACATGGTCTCCAATAAGACAGAAGAGAAAAGATGAACCACTCTGGCCTACCTAATAAAGTAAAGCAGAATTTGGGAATTTAAAAGAACTTATTATGTATATTTAAACCAAACCAAAACAAAACAACCAAATAAAATATAACGTAGCCATATTCAGTCAGTTACGTACACATAGAGGAAAAGAACTAACTGCTACTAACTATTATTTCTTTTGTCCTCAGACAAGAATCTAAACAATCAGCTTGAATGCACAGGAGATTCTTGGGAAGGACAGCACCACTCTTCTTTACAACCTATTTCTCAGAGTTCCAGGAGAAAAATCACTGGGGCTATGAGGATCTTTCTTTCTGTGGTACTCCCAGAGACTGGTCAATATTATATTCCTTTAGAGATTTCTCCCCTGAGGCAATGGAGGATAGTCTACAGCTCCAGCACTCCAGCCAGTCCCTCTACCTTATTTAGTATCACTGCTGAAGCAAGGACATTATTTATACTGGCTTTATATCTATAATATAAATAAGCCACAGCAAAGAATATACCCCAAGCACGGATCTTAGCTTCTCACCTTGAAAAAGAAAAAACAAACTCCACAAAAAAATACCAAAAAACTCCTCAGGATGACAATACTGTATCTTCTGATCCAAACCCTAAGAAAACATTTATTTATAGGCAAAAAAAGTTTCCGTGTCTTGTAAAAGTAGTAGCCATAACAAACAGAGTTATATGAAACCAATGTTTCTATTCAACTGCAACTGTTTTTATCAATATTATTTATACTCTTCAGTGCATTTGGTAAAAAATGTAAGGTATTGTTTAAAAGAAATGAGTGGATGTGGTACTCAGTGTTCTGTTCTAGTTGACAAGGTGGTGATCGGCCAAAGGTTGGTCTTGATGATCTTGAAGGTCTTTTCCAACCTCATTGATTCTGTGAGTCTATGAAACAGTTTATAATATCCTTATGAAATAATTTGTAACCTCTAGGAAAGAATACTAGTGGCAATTGACCTTAAAAACAGTCTGCCCTTGGATCCAGCTTGCAATGCTCAAGTGCTCAGCGCAGTCAGCTGGATCTTGGCAATGCTGATGTCATCACTTGTTACTGTTTGAAGATCCTGTCTGCCACTAAACATCAGCAAGACATTCTGCCTTTTGCACATGAGCAGTCAGTAGCTGATAGCCTGTAATTCTCAAATAATATTAAATCCAAAGGAAGGAATTGCTCTGCTAAATGTCAGCTGAGTCACTGCTCATTACAATACAAGGGGTACCTGTGAGACTGAATTTTTTGAAGAGTGAAACACAAACTTGATGGATCTGTAATGCTTACAGCTCATTCTCTTTTGAAACCTGAGTAAAGAAAACCATAAGAGACCCATATCCTCCACGGTGTTTGTGAGTGTTCTAATATTAAAAAAAAAAATACATATTAAAAAAGAAATTAATCTAACCTGTTGGAAAAGATTGGAATAAGAAGATATTCTCTGCATTATGTTTGAGAGCACTTGAGTTTTTGGTCATAGTTGAGACTGAGCTTCTCTTAGCTGAAAATAAACATGACTCATATACTCTCCTGCAGAGATTAGGCATTCTGGACTCAATTAATGTTCTTTCATAATGCACTGAACTACAAAAATAGATCAAAACCCAAATTAAAAGGACCTACTCTTTTGAGAAATAGGATATTATGGTTCCCCCAGAGTATGTGCCAACCTATTAAGTCTTTTTCATCATAGCATTTTGACTGCATATGAACCCTGAAGTCCTACAGACCAGCACTTTTCCACAGTCACAATTGTGTGGGAAGGGTGGTGTCTCTCTTCTTGGAGTTAATCCTAAACTTTTTTTCTTTCTTTCTCACTTGCCTGAGGAAAGGTAATTTGCTTTGGCCCTATACCAAGACAAAGTTGCAACCATCTTCCTGTTGGTTCAGCTCCACCGCCTTCTTTAGTGGAAGGGTGAAAAACAGGCCCTACATCCTGTCCACACCTTCCCTTGCCAAACAGTCAAGATTGATAAAGATCTTGGCTTGATCTTGATGATCTTTATCATCACACAAGATTGTATCAGCCTATTTCTGCTTACAGAAAGGCTGCCTCCTCCACTCTCCTCTTAAAATCTGCTTTGGGGTTTACTGTGGTTGGTTATGAGACTGAGATTCTAAGGGTTATAAGCTTAGAGGAAAAGCCCAAATACAGTGCTGGTTTCAACTCTGTTTTGTTATTAGAAAGCTTCCTCTGCCAGGATTTACCTTACCTCACTTCAGATACTTACCACCTTAGATGGTCCCCACTGCCTAAACTGTGGTCAGTTGATAGAGACAGGCAGCACTCAAGGATGATTTGTTCCATGTGAGTGAGATGCTGACTGTGGAGACATAATGTGCTGCTAGAGAATGCCTGTCTTCCCATTTCTTCCTTGACTAACTGAGATTCAATGCCTAACTCCTAGACAGTCAACCAGATGGATCCCACACCAAGAAACACCAAAGGATCAGCTTCCTAAGCATGAATACTTTTTATCTGCATAAAAGACTCTGTAGATATAGTTTGTAATTAAGAACTTGAATTCTGTAGTCCAGGTGTTGGAGGTAGGTACATTTTTAAGTATAAGGTAATTCTGCACCACAGTGTTGGCATATCTAAACCTTCTGGACTGAAACATGTTGTGCTGTCTACCTGTCCCCACACCTGATCATTTAGAATCACTCAGTTATTTCTAGGAAGATTAAGAACAAAGATGTTGCCTAGTTTATACAAAAAATTTTCTACAGAATACTGCATGTGAGAGTTCTAGCATTTTTGGAGCTACAAATTCAAAGGTGGGGAGAAGGATTCATACACCGAGTGTTGTCCCCTAAAAAGTCTAACCCAAATTTGGCCAAAATATGTGCATTTGGAAATTTTTGTTCATCTTGTTCATCAGACATCTGGCAGCTGTTAATCTCTGTTCACTCCATCTGCTGTGGATTATGTCCTCAGGTAGTTCCTTCAAGGGCTGAATGACACTCCTCACTGCAACTTGGAGACTGCACAAGTGTTTGTCCCGTGCTCCCAGTGACCCCCTCCCTGGTACCAGCAACACTCTGCTCCTTAATGACCAACACCGAGCTAGGCTAGGACTGAGGGAGAGGAAAGATGGGCATTGAAGGAGTCTGGGACTAAAACTGAAGAAGGGTTGGGGAGAGGAGGAAGGAAGAAATTGTTGATGAGGCCAGGAGCAGAGGGTGCAATATGTACTAGAGAAGACTCATTGTCTGATGGGGCACTAGAATTCCTGAGGATCAGTGTTAGCTACTTCTCAGGAGGTCAATAATCAGAAAATGAAGGCCAGCACTTCCCTTAGTGTCAGCTATGGCATGGAGGGGGTGGCTTATATTTGGAGAGTCCATGTGTTTCAGCCTGGCTTTTAATTACTACTATATAGGACTGATAGGAAAGAAGCATCCCACAGAATCCTGCTCCCTTCACAGTTTCCCTGCATGCATTTCTATTTGAAATAACAGGACATATCACACATGTCAGATTACAATTCAGTCCTACAGTCTTTTCATATACGCACCTGGAAAGTGGGAAGTACTTAGAAAGTCAGGTTAGAGGCAATAAACTAGAATTCAAAATCATTGGAGTTTTCCTGCTTTTGCCAACCCAATTATCCAGGAGGCATAAAAATACCTCCATGAGGATATGGAATTTAAAAAAAACAAAACAAAACACATTATTTTTAATCACCTGTTTCCACTATCCAGACATCTGAAAAAAACTCGTGTTTATAAAATTAAGGAAAAGAATAAAGCTGCACATTTCACATAGTCATGTGAATTAAGGAAGAGAAGGGTCTTTGTGCAAAGAGAGGACTAGCTAATACTGAACATGGTCTTGGGAAGGAACAGCAGTGGAGCACAGGCCTTCCCATTACTTGTCCCAGCTGCATTTATTTCTCTCAGATGAATCACAATGGAAATTGTGTGCAGTACATTCTGCAAATACAGCAAACCATAGAAAGTATGTGCTCTCAGTGCTCACCCTCTTACATCTGGTTCCATGAACAATAAAAAAAAGTTATTAATCTTCTTTCTCTGCCTCCTTCTATCTTCTTTCTAATTCTTCACTGAAATAAGAGGAAGGTAAAGGAAGGTTGAAAGGTGAAATTGTTGTATGCATCATCTTCGAAATCAATTAGTCCCCCTCAGCCCCCTTCTCATAACTCCAGCTGCCAGGTGAGTCTTCTGCTCTGCTGCTACTTCCAATACAGGATTTTCTAAAACAACATGTTGCTCTGTGCACTTTCCAGATTCTTATTGTTAACATTTACAAGAAGAAAACAAAAACCAGCTTTTGATATCCCCTCCTTGCCTCGAGCCTTGCAGTAAAGAATGAAAAAGCCATAAAATTAAATAAATCCCACCAACCCCCCTACCTGCTTTTTAACCCAAACGCATTGTCTACTACCATACCTGAGCTTTTTTCTCCCTTCTCTTTTGTTTGTGACTGCAAATCCAAGCCTGCCAAGCTGAACAGTTTTATATATTATGGAGTGAAAGGAGCAAACTGTCCAACAAAAATGCCTCTCTCCTGCTGAAACTGTTGACCCATTGTTTGTTGTTCACAATTGAGGACTCTCTACTTTACTTGTGCTCACAAGGCCAGTGAGTGACACAAAAACATAGGAAACAGTGAGTCAAAAATGTCAAATGGGTATAAAAAGGCCCTGTCACCCTCCTATATATGAGCTAATGAAGTGCCTATAAAATTCCATATTAATGGAATATTAAAATATTAATGACACAAGTCCATCAAAGTTAAAATTATACTTAATATTACAAATCCATGCTAATAAGATACACTCAACAAGGCCCTTGATAACATTATGCACTGCTACCCTTAATTTATGAAGAGAAGGGCACACATTAGTCATTTAATGTGTCTTTTTGGTGCCCAATGAACCTATAGCTGGAGCAAAATATTTAAAGCCCTGATCCATCATTGGGACTACTGGAAAAAGTAGAGTGCAGAACCCAGCCATTAAAGAAGAAGAATGCCAGAGTCCTGATGGTTTGTCCCTATCAAATATGCCTCCGGGTGCATTTAAAAGGAAGTGATCCACAGCTAACGCTTTGGGAGAAGAGCTTATGGGTCTGCCCACCTTAGGATCAAACTTGAGCTTATTTGTAACATTTGTAACATAGGAATCTAGGACTGCCAAGTTAAAAAAATAAAACGCTAAGCTGTACACACCCCAGACAGGCCCTACTGACTGTCTGTCATACTGGGCAAACAGCAGGACACTCGGAAAGTACAGTCTCATTGCTTGTGTGTTGCTTTTTGTAACTAAAATAACATAAGCATTTAAAAACGTTTGCTTCCATTACTTTGAAAGGAAGTTTCAGCATCATTTCCAGGCTAATTCTCCTCACGGGCAAATATTTCTCTTTAAAACACATCTACTTTTAAGAACAGTTGACAGCTCATGTAAGCTATAAAGATAATACAGGTGTACCAGCCTTGTATGCGAGAGTGAGAATTAAGGCACAATGTACTCCCTTAACTGAGACAAATAGCAAATAAAAATGTCTGCTAGATTTCAACTGGAGCGTATTCAGTAACTTCAGTCATCACAGTGTCTTGCTCCCCTGAATACCCAGCTCTGTGTTTAGCATGGGCAGAGCCTGATCAAGTGCACTGAGCAATATGAAATACAGAGATATGAAATATGGAATACAGTGCTACCATCAAGGTTTTGAATAGAAATTAAATTAGCCCTTTCCTGTACATTGATCCAGATGGCACTGTGAGTGCAAGATTGGATTTTCAGTATCTGAGGAAGAAGATGGGGACAGAGCATGGGACAGGAGCATTAGTGGCACACTAGCAATTTCTTGTAGGCTGTTTCACCATTTTCATCCTATGATCACAGGTAAGATTAGAATCATAATTGTGTTAGAGTCAACTATATTCAAAATGTTTCCTTTCTTTGTTCAGCTGCAATGATCCTGCAGAAATCTGATTCAGAGGTGAGGACCTTCCTTTTACCGTACCAGTCATCCTAGGCCACTAAGACTCTGGGTGTGGAGTACAGCTGGCAGGAGAGACAGGGCCAGCTGTATTTAGCAGCTGGCCTTTTTCTTCCTTCAGGCTGGGAGTATGTCCCTAGTGCTTGGGACTCTTGGGTAGGACTGGAAAACATGGCTAAGGTGTGATTGCATCAGGATGCCAGAAAGACTGCCAAACTGGTAGATCAGAGCAGGTCATAGATTTGTTATACATTTCTATGATAGCTGGTTTTCTTAAGCAGTTTGGAAGAATGGCTATGTCTAAAAAAAAAAAGAACAAAAAACCAACCCAAAAACGCAAACAAACACGGACACTTTTCGTTGCTGAAGGAAGCAATAAAATGGCAAATGATCAAATGCAGCATTAATTTGTTGCATTTTTGCAATTGAACAAACAGATAAAACACTTTTCACAGAGTTATGACACCTGCAGCATCTTTGGGCATCATATTGGTATGAAATAACATGAGTCTTTCTTCTAGCACAGACAAGGCTATGAATCATGCATATGTTATAAAATTTCAGGTTGTAGTATTCAGATTTAACAGCTTGGCAATCATACTGTCAAATGCATTTACTTACAGCAAGTTCAAAATTACTTTCAGCTTTCAATCTGTGAGGCTAATTACATGAAGGGCAAACATATTTATTTCTAAGAGCACAGATTAAACTCTAAGTAAAAGCCAAATGTGGAAGATCTCACTGAGACTCACACGCGCTGTAATCGATGACAATTTTGCTGGAGTTTTGACAGGGGAGATAATAAGGAAGTTTACAACCACATGATAAAGAAAAAAAGCCATCATATTTCTTTAGAAATACTGCTATTTGTGAAATAATAAAAGCTATTCACAATGTACTGTAAAAATAACATGGAACAATTTAACTAATTAACAACTGCGGCCAGCTTCTTGTTTTTTTATTTTCCTGCAGAGCCAATGGAAAGCAGCATTGGACACAAGGGTGCCTTAGCTTGGAGACAGTGGTTCATATTCTGAAGAGCAGCATGCTATCGGCTTGGAACTGTTCATTACTCAGCTTTCCCTCAGACAGTTTATAAGCAATCTCTTCTGACTTGCTTAGAATCAAAATTCCATCAGTTGAGCTGGATCTCACTCCTGAAACCACTTGGGTGAACATTTGTGGCCCAAGAGACTTGAATGCAGGATCAAGGCATACACTGCTTGGGCCAGACTGGATACCCTAGGGACACTTTCCCCTTATGTGTTTGGTAAGTGTAATTCCTTGACTTTTTAATGATATTTATTAAGTCAAACATAATTTTCAGGGATATCTTCTATTAATACAGAGAATTGTAATGCTGCAATGACTATTCCTACTTGTCAACCCATTTGGTAGAATATTCATGGTTGCAAACATCTGAATGCAGGTAAAGCCATTTCAGTTTTAAAAGGCATTTTCCCAGGTCTTCCATTCAGTAATTTGTCAATGAGTAAGTGCTAAAATGTTTGGTATCCCACAGATGGGAAAGTTAAAATGATGACTCAGTAGTTGACTTTGTGCTGTTAATCAACACAAGTCTTGCATCCCCCATTTGATCTGGAACTTGCCAGCTGAGAGTGGTGAGTAAATTCCTCCTGCCCCTTCTTCCCCTTCTATCTTCTGCCAGGCAAGGCTCCAGGCCTGCACCCCACTTGGATGGATGCACTGCTGTTACGGAAGGAAGAACCTCAGCTGTTAGGGAAAAGCCAATTCCTAATGCATGTGGGATGCGCAAGGAAGAGAGGGAGGGAAGCAGGAAGGGAGGGAGGGAGGGAAGGAGGGAAAGAGGAAAGGAGGGAAGGGAGGGAAGGGAGGGAGGAAGACAGGGGCCATATCTCCAAAGATCCCACCTCAATAAAAACATCTAAAAGCTATATTAACCAATTCAGCAGATATGAACTCTATCCTTACTTCCATTTTCAATATGTTGTGTCCATTATTTCACTTCAAAAATAACAAGTTAAGACTGCTAAAGTATTAAATCTTCAAAATTGTCTTTTTTTGTCCTGTTTGATTAATGAAAGTTCCTTTCTCTTTCTAGGAATCCTCGCTGTCTTTTTGAAGGAACAGAGCAGAATACTTTATATGAAGATTTTTATTGTTCCATATAAATAGATTATAGAAAACATCATATAATTTTTATATCACTGATATTATTGCTTTGTGTTTCACACTTGAATTGGCAAGAAGCAGCAACTTGCAGATTTAATAGTGTAAGGTGCCATGTACATTTCCAGACATATAAAAGCATAATAATAATAACAATAAACTGTAATGATTGATGTAGAAACATCATGTAGAAAGGGCTGAATAAAACACACTCCTCTAACTAGGGACAAATTAACATCTCTAGGCATTCAGATTAGTCATACTGGCTTCGTCTCTCCTCCCATGGGCTCACTATGTTTAGTGAAATTAATCTGAGTGTCAATCAGGCAGTTAGTACTGGGTGACTTTTGCTTTCAAACTGATTCTCACTCTCCTTCCCCTCAAATTAAAGAACCAAATGTATCCTAAGGTGTGTCTGATTGAGGGAAATTTTAAAGTTGACTAAATTTATTCTCTTTTTATACTCTGTCAACTTTGTAGGTGAGATCTAGTTTGTCATGAACTTTACCACAGACTTTGTAACACAACAGTGTTGAGTATTGACACCTTTCTCAAAATAAGATACAGTTTAAAAATATATTTTTCTTTGTTTTATATCACTGGCCTCCATGACGTTACTGCTCAATCTGACAAAATCATTAGGGGCTTTTTAAGAATCATGTTGTGCATCTCTCAAAATGTTTAATTTTAATCCTACCATTCATCTTAGAAGGTTCCAGACCACTTTCATGGGTTAATCTCTTCCTATCACTGGACAATAGCCTTCTCTACAAAGTAAAGTGTGCCAGTCACTGCACTGTCCAGCACCAGGGGAGGTGGGAAGAAAGTCAGCATTTTGCACCCAAACATTAAAGTTGATGACCTCCTCTCCTCATTAACTCTATTACAGGATCTTTAATAGCTATCTAGGAAACACAGGAGTGAAGATACTCAAATCTCTCCAAAGATCCTACTTACTAGGTTGGTACAGAATGTCTTTAACCTTAGAGAGAGGCAGACGTGAGCTGGTGCTGCAGCACAGTGAAAGCATGGCTTCAAGGAGATCATCCCATGGGCGTGGTGGAACCAGTGTCTCTGCCCATCCTTATTCGTGCTGATTTTACCTTTGTATTATTGCCATGTCATCTTCTCCTCTATCCCTACCCCTTAATTTCATTCACTTGCTCTGTCTGAGCTTTGTGGTGGTCAGAGTTCCCTGGTTGTGTGTGATATTTTGTGTAAATTACTTTAAACTCAGTTTAGCTATTTGTATAAAAAGCAAATCTGAAACACACATGCTCTCTGATGCACACACAGCTGAGGCTGGAGCCAACAGCTCTGACCAAGGAAGGCATTTGTGTGGGTGGGCAGACCTTAATGTAAGGGTGTCTGTCTAATCTCTGTGGAAAGGTTATTCAGGTAGAAGTTGCTGGATACAAGAAAAGGGAAGCAAAAGCTAGTGCTGAGCACACTTTCACCCTCTTCTGCTGCCTGAGAGGAGTCCTGGATGTTCCTGACCCAAGGTGGGGCTGCCTCATGGCAAGTTCAGCCAGGAGCTTTGGCAGGTGCCACAGAGGTACTAAACCCAGACAGCAGGCAGTGGTCCCAAAATACCTCTGTCCTGTGAGAGACCTAACCAGAGCATCTCCAGGAAATTGTCCGTGGCCACCAGGTTAATAAATCTGGAAAGTGTCCTTGTGGGCATACGTGTGTGTCTTTGCCACATGGTGTCTCAGAATCAGCCCCAGAGAGAGTCCTGCTCTTTCAGCTGGGGCATCAGTCACAATTAGAAGTAATTTTAATAATTTGATTTTTTTGTTTTCTTAACTTTTGACTCAGTGAGGCCCTTGTGCTGCTTAATCTGTCTGAGATAACCAGGGCTGAGCGCAGAGAGATACAGAAAAAGACACTTTCCCTGTGTAAGCTTCCCTCAGAGAGGAGTATTTTCCCCCTCTGAATGATTGTTAGACTGTAGGGTTGGAGAATGAAGAAATTGCTCTTTATTCTCTTTCTATTCTCATTTGTCTTTCATACATACTTACCAATGCCTGAATACGAATTTTAAAAAATATGCTCTGGCAGAATCTGCTCTTTCCTTTGTGTCTTAGTTCAGAGGAGAACTAAGATATCTTTGTTGGCTGAGAGAGAAAAAACAAAAGGCCTTCTTCCCTCAAGAAAGCCAGACACAAAAAAAATTAGAAATAGCCTCATTCTTTAAATTTAGAACAAAACTTTAATTAGAAAAATATATAGAAAAGGATAACGGTTCTTAACCTCTATCTATTTATCTATCTATCTATCTATCTATCTATCTATCTATTGATCTATCTCCAGAAAAGGACCAAACGAACAGTTTGTAATAAATCTTTTGAACGAAAGTCAGTTTTCTGCTCCCCTATGGGTGCAATGATATTTAGGGACAGCAGGTGGCGATGTCGCGCCCCTGCCGGCTGCAGGTCCCCCGGCTGGCACCCCCCTTGCCGTCACCGAGCAGGGAAGGGCTGTCATCACCGATGGGTGCTGCAGCAGCCTCGAGTCAGCTCCCCCAGGATCGGTGGGCAGAGAGACAACGGGGGCCCCCTCTCCGTGGTGCAGAACAGATGTGGTCCCATCCTCGCGGCAGCTCCCACAGAGGGCCCAGCCCCGCAGGCAATGGCTGGGCAGGAGGGAGGCACAGGCAGGCAGGAGCAGGCAGGAGCAGGCAGGAGCAGGCAGAAGGGAGGCACAGGCAGGCAGGAGGCACAGGCAGGAGGCACAGGCAGGCAGGAGCAGGCAGGCAGGAGGCACAGGCAGGCAGGAGCACGCAGGAGGAGGCAGCAGCCGCACAGCCCGGTTCTCCCGTCCTCTGCTCTACAGAAGAGGTGTTGTTGACCAGGGCAGGAGGGCAGAAATGGCAGCAGCCTCCCTACCGGAGTTGGCGCCATCCACAAAACTGGTGCAGAAGAAAAACCAAAAAGCAAAAATCCCTCCCCCAAATCCCCAGCAGTGGGCGGGGGGAAAGGGCAAAACAGACCCAAAAACCCCACGAAGAACTGCTCTCCCAAAAGCCAAAACGCCCACCCCTCGCAGCCCAGGAGAAAAGAAGAAAAGGATCTCCACTCAGCCAACAAACTGGAATGCAAATATTCATTATCCCCTTTTGTTAGCTACCAGCACGACCTGGGCATTAGCTCCAAGCTCTGGAAGGAATTCCAATGAGATTCTGAAACCATAACACTTTGGTTGTTGTGAAAATTGTCCAGCTAGCTCTTTTTGACCATGGATGATGCCATGGACTTTATTACGAGCAAGTATCTGTTCCATGCTACATAAGAAAAGCACCCCACACAGCCCCTGGTGCAATCAAGCCAATCCTGCCTTGAAAATTTACAGCCATATCAGATAGAAATAAAAATGGGGAGGACAGCCTAGAAAAGGAAAGGTATATGAGAGAAGATGCAGAAGATGATTTATTATAAGAATGATTCCCTGCAAAGTGAAGGCTGCTTAAAAAGACTGCTTCTACTCTTGGGTTCATAGGAGAGTCCCAGCAGCATATTAGAAATTTCTAAAATCTTTTACAGCTGAACTCATCTCACATACACTGAACAGCCTAGCACTTTTAAAGAAATGAATGAAGTCAGCAAGAAAAATAAAGAAAAGGTATTCCTGCACATGCAAGGACTAACTTAGTGTTATTCAGCTGCATTTATGTTGTACCCAACTCATTAGGTCCTAGTGCCAATTTGAGCGCATGGGTGGGCTCTGAGAAAGGCAGAATAATAGAAAACAATAATAGCGCAGGCATAAGGAAGGATAGAAGGGGAAAGAAAGGAAGAAAGGAAGAAAGGAAGAAAGGAAGAAAGGAAGAAAGGAAGAAAGGAAGAAAGGAAGAAAGGAAAGAAAGGAAGAAAGGAAAGAAAGGAAAGAAAGGAAGAACGAAAAGCAAAGAAAAAAGAAAAGAACGACAAGAACGCCA
>JAWWEE010000337.1:0-12906 GCA_035221455.1 Xenops minutus | reverse complement strand
CCCCAGTCCCTCTCCAGCTCTCCTGGAGCCCCTTCAGGCCCTGCAAGGGGCTCTCAGGTGTCCCTGGAGCCTTCTCTCCTCCAGACTGAACAGTCTTTCTTAAGCCTCATCTTCCTCTTCTTCCCAACCAGGGCAAACCCCAGCAGGTTCCAGAACTCCAGGAGATGAACAAACTGTTCTCCTCTTGGCTTAAAGCACAACTCAGGTCATTACATTCACACTGGAGCCAACCAAGGCTTGTTCCACCACCTCCCCTGCTGGATGGTCATCAGCACCTCAGAAGGTGCAAGCACCAACCTCACCCTATGAATGGGACATTTGCACTGTCCCTGTGGACAGACTTAATCCTTCTGTCCATCTCCAGTCTCTCCTGACCTACCAGGCTCTTTGCCTTCATGGAAGCCACAGGATGTCAACACCTTAGAGACTCCCATGTCTCCATCCAACACACCCTGTCTCCAGCAGGGGAGGCTCAGGTAAGACATTAAGAAAAAGTGTTTCTGGGAAGGGTTGCAAAGCACTGGAAAGGGCTGCCCAGGGTGGTGGTGGAGTCCCCATCCCTGGGAGTGTTCAAAAAGCACGTGGAGGTGGCACTTGAGGACGTGGTGTTGTGGTGAACAGGGTGGTGCTGGGCTGGTGATTGGACTCGACCATCTCAAAGGTGTTTTCTGACCTTAATGATTCTGTGATTACAAAGGCAGCCAAATCCAGATGAATCCAAACCCTCAGAGAAGGAATCCAGAGGCACCAGGACCTGTCTTAGCTCAGGGAACACTTTGGGAACACAGCCTGAGGGACATCATCTCCACTGCCAAAATATCTTACAAGGACAATCAAAGAGGCACCACCTAAGTGGGGACAATGGGATGGCACCAGAGCCTGTGATGGCATCTCCCACCCCTTGGAATAGCAGGGAGATACCCCCAAAATCCATCCCACCTTTGGGATTGTCACAAACAGCAGGTTTCCTGCAGTTCCTTCACACACATGACCACAATCCCTGGCTCTGGAATCCCTCTCCCAATTCTCCTGCCTCTGGAAGGAGCAGCAACAAGGAGCAACGAGAGGGGGCTTTGCTTATCCTGGCACATCATTCCCTAAATCCTGCCTGAGCTGGAACAGAGGAGCACAGTGAGACCTCAGGAGGCCTTGGGACACTGGGAAGGGATTTTCCATCTGGCACCTCACCAAGTTTAAGACTGAGAACTTGTCTTCACCTTCACTACTTCATTATTTGATCTTAATTACACAAAGGCTTTGCGATTCCAGCACAAGGAAGAGCTGCGTGGAGCTGGATGGCACAATCCCAAGGACCTTATAAATCAATTAAAGAACACAAAAAAACCTTCCTAAATTCTGCTCAGCCACCCTCCCATAGTGTATTTTTTCCTGGAAGCAGACACCCCATGGATCTGTCATCCAAGTCAAGGGGCATTCCACCTTCAGAGGACTCTCTGAGAAGGCCACAAGGTCAGCAGTGTAGGAAGGGGTCAAACACCAGTGCTGGAACACATTCCAAGTTCTCTTCCAGGCTCCTGTTTCTCAAAAAGCAGCACAAACCAAGCCCAAATGCCCTGCAAGACGTGCTGACAAGAGCTCAGTGCTCCAGACACTGAACAGACCGGCAGCACCGGGCCAAGAGCTGGAAGCAAAAGACCTTTTCCAACACCAAACTGACCTTAAGAAAGCTGAGCAAGCAGCAAAAGTGCCCAAAAGTTCTCCCCAGCTACAGGAGAACACGGATGATGAAGAGGAGACACCAAGAAACGCTTCGCTCCTGAACTTGTGTGATCCCAAAAGGGCCTTTGGGGCAAAGATTTTGGGAGTCCCAAGAGCTTTGGGTTAGAGACAAGGTGCAAACAATGGGAAAACCAGGAGTCTGGGACCCTGAGGGATATTTGGGCTGTCCTTGGGGCAGAGCTTGGCACACACAGAGCAGCCCACCGTGCCCAGGGGCAGCACCTGAGAAGCTCCAGCCATGCCAAGACATGGCCAACTAATCCCTCACCAAAACACCAGGAGGGCACATTCCAGGGAGGCCAAAACCAAGGATGATCAGAACACTGAGAAGGTCAAGTCCCAAGTGTCAGATGTGGGGATGATTCAACCACTTCCAGAAGTCCTGGGAGCACCTTAACCCACAGGACCACCATGAATGGCCAAGTCTTCTCACGAGCTCTTCCAGCAATGCCACCCCAGCACTTTGGGACACAGGGAGCCCCAGGGAAGGGGCTTGGGAGAAGCAGACACACATGGAATGAGGGAATCCAGAGCCACCAAGAGACACAGCAAACCAAACCCAGGACTTCTGCAGCCTTTGGGCCACCGGACCTTGAGTGTCACCACCACCACCCTGTGTCCCCACAGCTGAAGTGCCCCGAGGTCCAGCCTCCCCAGAGCAGGTTGGGGAGTGTGGGACACATTTTGGAACACCCAGGCAGCCAGAGCAGGGCCAGCTCCAGGATCTGGAAGGCCTCAAGTTGAGCTCTTGAAGCCCCAGCCAAGCCTGTGATGCCACTGTGCAAAGCAGGCTCCACCAGCAGCACCTTTCCCAAGGGCTGAGGCCAGACATGGAATCAGCAAGAGGGAAATCTGCTCAGACAACTGAAAGCTGCACAGCAGAGGCCCCAAAAGCAACTGGAAACCCCTTCTGACCTCCTGGGGGAGCTCAGCCCACCCTTCCACAAGACCTCACTACACCAAAAGGCTGGAAGCTTTGCTTCCTGCTTGTAAAAGTGCATCCTGGAGCATCCCTGCGAGTCCAGCATCACCCAGGACATCTCCAGACATTTGTGGGGTTGTTTTGGGATCAGTGGAACAACTTCTAGGAATGTGCATGCCCTGAAACAAGAACTCAAACCGTGTAACCTTTAAACACTCTCTCTCTTGCCAGAGAATCTTACACCAACTTGTCTCCACTCCTCCTGGAGGGGAATATTATGGGTATTTTACACCCTGGCAAACACAGGCACAGAGGAGTCAAATGAAATGCTCATGGCCACACCACAAGCCCTGGTTGTGCCAGCAGAGTGTTCCAGCCCCTGGGAGCAAGGGAAGCCAAGGAAGCTTTAACTCCACCACCTAAGATGAGTTCTCCTGGAGAGAACAAGGCCAGGTCTGCTCTAACCCACCTCAGAGACACAGCTGTTCAGCCAGCAGCTACTCCAGCCTCCAAAAAACCATGGAAAACATGTCAGCATGGAGCAGGAGGAACTGGAGGGTGATGTTGGAGCAGCAGGAGCTGCCACATCCCTCGGACACAGCCAGAGCTGAGCAGGTCACTCAATGGGAGGGGAGAGCAAACACCAGGGGTCTATCCCAGGCTGCTTCTGCCACTCTGAACCTCCCATAGAAGGTTCCTTCTCTCCCATAATCTCATCATTCCCATTATCCCAGTGGCCAGGTGGCCAAAAAGGCCAAGGGCACCTGGTTTGTATCAAAAAAACAGGGACAGGAGCAGAAGGAACTGCCTCAGGTTGCACCAGGGCAGGTTTAAGTTGGATAATGGGAAAATTCCTTCCTGGAAAAGGTTGTCCATCCCTGGCACAGCTGCCCAGGGCAGGGGGGGAGTTCCCATCCTTGCAGGGATGTCACAGCCACGTGGAGGTGGCACCTGGGGACATGGTCAGTGCTGGGGAATGGTTGGACTCGATTTTAGAAGGCTTTTCCAACCTTAACAATTTCATAATTCTCTGGACTCTCCTTCCACTTCCTCCCCCAACTCAAAAGCCTCCAGGTGACCAGGAAAGCAGACTCAGGACAGGGGAAAGCCCACCACAACACCCCAACAAATTGCCCTAATGCTTATTTTCTGGACATGCTGTTTTCCTAAAGGAACACACACTGTCCTTGCACTAATTAAACCAATTAAAAGACAACCATTTCCTGCTCAGGGAAAGGTGGAAGAGCCCTTGAGCAGGACCAGTGATGGGGTGACCCTGGAGACACACCAGGCCACAGCAACAGCCCCAAAACCATCTGTGTCCAAGCCATTCCAAGCCTTTCATCCATTCCCATTCCCCTGCTGCAGGAACGAGTCCCTAACAAGTGGTTTTGGCCACAGGGAAATTCCTTCATGTGCTCCCAGCTGGAAGTTGCTCAGGAGCTTCATCACCATCTGATGGCAACACAGAGCTGAGTCACATTCCCACCCTCCTCCCCCCAAGCTGACATTCCTTCAATTCCAATAATTCATTACAATTCCTATCAGTGAGTTGGGTTTTTTACCAGCTGGCAAACAATTCTGTACAAAAGACAATTCAAACCTTTACCTGGAGAGTTCTGGGGACAAAAACCCCAAACCCCAGTGGTCTGCAGTGTGACAGCACAGGAAAAACGAGGAGAATTAATTAATATTTAGGTGCAAACACCTCAGCAAGATGTTGTGGTTGGTCTGGAGCGAGGTATGTGCCCACCCTGTGGTTTTTAGAAGACTGATGAGCTGCCAGCACAGATCCAGCTCCTTCAATCATGGCAAAGAGATGAGGAATTAAAGGAGTCCAAGCAGCACCCAACCACCAAGGCTCCCACCAGACAGTGTCACTCCTTATTTCCTACATTTATTAATATTTTTAAAAGGAATTTCCAAGCTTTTCCTTCAGAGAACCTTTAAAGGAGAGTTTCAGAACACCCACCACTGATGGTGCTGGGTGGGACCCTCCTAAACCTTCAGCCACACCTTGGGATAACCCCATTTTTTTAACATTTTAATAGAAATGAGGGCCAGAAGGGGTTTGTTGGCACCAGGGCGTTGTTCACTCATGGAGATAAGCAAAGAGAACACAACTCCTGTCCCAGCCCTGCATCACAAAAACCAGGATAAAAAAGACCCCCAAGGAGGGTCCCCAAGGCCCAGAATGACATGCTGAGCTCAAAGGTGCCCAGAGGGACCAGTGAGCCCTGCCCAGGCTCCAGCAGGGCAGGGCCTGCAGGAAGGAAACAACCACAGCTCATCATATTGAGCACCTTGCAAACATTCCTTGTGGTCTGCACTTCATCCAGCTCCACTCATTTCTCTCTTAGTTGCCTTAATCTATTTTAAGAAATTAATTATCCCAGTTTTCACTCATTAAGCTTGGCTTTTTTTTTTCCTAACCAATTTTTTTCTTTGCTATTTGAAAGCCTCACCCTTCTCTTTGGGAAGTTATTATTAGAGGATTTGGGCAGGCTGAGGTGACAAATCAAAAGTCACTCAAAGGGTGTCCCATCACCTGGCAGGGCCATGCCCTAAGCAAAGGATGAGAGGGAACACAAACTGATGGGAATAAGCAAATCCAAGCTGGATAAATCCTCCTGGAATGCAGCACACAACTCCTAAGCACCCACAGAGCAACCTGGGAGAGATTTGGAAAGCCCTAATTTATTATTTCATGGTGTGGGGGTTTCTAGTTTTTATTACACACTCCAGAGTCAAGAGCTGAAAGAAGGTTTTATAAATAAAGGTGGAACATCAACATCCTGATGGTGACAAGGCTTTCCCATGGCACCTTCCTGGTGGTCCTGCAGGAACCTGAAGGCAACCAAAGGGATGAGTTTGGCAACACTGAGATGGGACAATGGGAACAAACACAGCATGGAAAGAAAGGGATCCAACCAGGAAGGGAAAACTCACCAAGGACAGTCCCAAAACAGCAGCAGGAGAAGGGAAAAAACCTCTCTGAGCTCATTTCTGTGGCCAAAGGGCTGACCTCCTCACAGAGATCCAAAAGTACCAGATAAGCAAAGGAGAGGCCAAGGAAAATGCAGCCCTTCCCAAGGCAAACAGGACAGATCCCAGCTGAAGGTGTGATGATGTGAGGGAGGGAACACACTGAGAGCTGCTCCCTGAACCAGCAGCAAAACTCCCATTCCCTTCCCATCCATGGCAGGAAAAGCCATCCAGAACACGCTGCTGAAGGAAGCCAAAGCTGAGATTTGAGACCTTACACTTCTCATTTACAGGCTGAGCTGGGCAATTAAACCCAAGCAAGGACTTGTGGAGCCAGGAAAGTGATTGATATGTCCACAGCTGATAACATGGATCATTTATCCCAAATCCTGCCTGTTACACCTTGGTCCTGGTGTAACATTCCAGCAGCTTCACTGGGAGACAGGGGATGGGGCTGGCACAGCAGGGGCTTTGAATCCAAACTGCATTTAGCTGTTAAAACACATCACTGAACATTTATTCCTGCCTACAAAAAGGGTGGAAAACGAAGGGAAATAAGCTGGACAACAGATACAAGACCAACCCAAACCCACACAAATAACCCAAATCCAGTATCCATCCCTGCCCAGAGCTGTACCTGAGACTTCCCTTTAGTCTGAGAGACATAAATCAGTGTTACCAGCAGTCTCCAAAGCCCTGGAGCCATCCACAGCACCCACCCAGGGATGCAAGGCATTCCTGGAGGACCAGATTTGCTCCCTAAAGAGAAGGAGCAGTTTGGGATACACAAATACAAGTGTAACATTTTTGTAAGAACGTGAAGGGGCTCAGGAGAAGGATGGAGAGAATTTCCAAGGGCATGGAGGGACAGCACACAGGGAATGGCTTCCCAGTGCCAGAGGGCAGGACTGGCTGGGATATTGGGAAGGAATTGCTGGCTGGGAGGGTGGGCAGGGGCTGGCCCAGGTTGGGCAGAGAAGCTGTGGCTGCCCCTGGATCCCTGGGAGTGTCCAAGGGCAGGTTGGAGCACCCTGGGCTGGTGGAAGGTGTCCCTGCCCATGGCAGGAGGGTGAAATTAATCATCTTTAATATCCTTTCCAACCCATTCCATGACTCTATGATTTGGTTGCTAGTGGCAGATGAAATTCAGTGAATCTCATTTATGGGATTACTGGATTTGCATTTCTCTCCCAGGGGATCCAGTTTAGCTACTTTAGGATCTGCAACCCAGAGCAAAGATCATTTCTGAGTATTTTGACCTCTGTTGGACACAGATCCCAGCAGAGAGAGGTCCCTGCAAAAGTGCTTTCCTGACTGCTTTGGTAGGACATTTCTTGCCTGGGCTTCCCTGCCCTTTCCTTTAGAATATCCTAGAACATCCTGAAGAGGAAAGGAACCACAAGGATCATGGAAGTCAAACACCTTAAAAGCTCCAGACTTCCATGATTCAATGCCCATTGCACATGTCAAATACACCAAGGCAGCAAAACACCCCTGGTACCCCTGGACATGTATCTTTATTACCCTCTTCCCACCTCCTTGGGGATCCCAGCTGGCTTCCCCTGGCTGTCCCCACATCCCAGGGGGCTGTGTCAACCCCAACCACTTGTCCCTATAACCCACTGTGGGTCTACACCAGCTCCAGCAACTCACAGCCTTCCAGAGACTCTTGGAGAGCTTCCCGATTTCTTTAATGCTGACCCTGCAAGGAAAGCAGAAAAGGCAGCATTTTGGGGGAAGAGACATCAGATAAATGATTTTTCCTCTGAAGCCTTTTGTGCAGCTTTTAAAATGACTCCTGGAAACACGCTGTGTCGCTCATCAAAGAAAGCAAGGAACTAGATTACACTGAGTCTAATCCAGCCTAATAGTCTCAAAATTCCATGTCTCCCCAGTTATCCATGGAGCAGGTGCAGCAGAGACAACTGCTCTGTTCCCTTTCCCACACTGCCCAATTAACACTAGGTAGGAGCACCAGGACTTACTGGAGAGGGAAGGAAGTTCAGTCCAAACACATAAAATTCAGCAGCAGCAGGGACGGTGCCTCCTGCTCCTGCCAGATCCCTGCTAAGTGCTTTGATTTTAAGGATTTCTTTAATTTATTTTTAAATAAAGATACTCTGTCTTCTCCTGCTCTCCCCCAACTTCCTCCAGCAATGTGATCCATTTGGATTAGCTCCAGGGAGATGAAAGTAGCCTTGCTGCTCTCAGAGTTATCTGTGTTCTCCACACAGGCTGAGTAGAAAAGCAAATATTCCTGGTCCCTGGTGCAGCTTGTGCAGCTCTTGGCCTGATGTCAGCGTGGAGCTGCTGAATGGAGCCGTGTTATTTCAGAGGCAGATAAGGAGGGGCTGTGCATCCTGCATCCAAACTCATCTCTGCTTCTACATGCAATTCCTTCTGCTCTATTTCATGGCAATTTGCACAAGTGCATAAAAATTCAGGCTGGAAGATGCCTTGTCCAGGTGAGTGTTGAATATCTCCAAGGGAAGCAATGCCCCCACCTCTCTGGGTTGGTGGTCCAGCCTTTCAGCATCTTCACAGGGAAAATACTGTTCCTTGGATCTCATGATGGAATTCCCCTTCCTGCAGCTTATGCCTGTTGCCTCTCATCCTTTCATCACACACCTCTGCAAGGAATCAGACTCTCCCTTCTCTATAACTTTAATTATGAAGCTGAAAAGAGACATTAGGCTTCCCCACTGCAAGCCACACCAAGCCAGATCCCTCTGCCTCTCCTCTTATGTCCAGGATGGAGAAAAGGAGGCTCAAGAAGGAGAGGACAGGAGATTGAAGCACAGGAGAGGTCAGGCTCTGTTCCCAGGGAACAAGGGACAGGAGGAAACACCCTCAAGTTGCACCAGGGAAGGTTTAGTTTGGACATTAGGGAGAATTTCTTCACCAAAAGAGTTTTCCAGCTCTGTCACAGGGTGCCCAGGGCAATGGTGGGATTTAAAACCCATGTGGATGTGGCACTTGGGGACATGGATTAGTGGTGGCCTTGGCAGAGCTGGGGGAACAGTTGGCCTGGATGATCTTGGAGGGCTTTTCCAGCCTTAAGGACTCTGCGGTTCTGCCATGTGCTCCAGCCTCCTGACCACACTCATTAGGACAATCCCACGGTGCAATGCCCAAGGCAAGACCTCAGCTGGCCAAGTTGTTCATATTCAGGACTCAAAGACAGACACATGAAGTGCAGAGAAGTCTGGCATCACTAGGGCAGGGAGCAAGAGGTCCTGGGCTTGGCCAGCCTCACCAAAGAGGTCTGAGAGGCAGATAAACAGCCCACTGTAGGGTTACACCAGTATTCCTAATGCTGTTGTTCCACAGACACATCTTTTGGTGATAAAAAGGTTATCAGAAGCCAGGATTGATTCCCTGACCCATTCCACCATGTGCTTATGAGCACAGAAGGAAGGCACAAGTGATGGGTGCTGAGAATGGTGGGGAAAAACATCTAAAATGACAGAATCATAAATTCACTGAACGGTTTACGTTGGAAGGGACCTTAAAGATCATCCAGTTCCACCCTCTGCCATGGGAAGGGACACCTTCCACCAGCCCAGGGTGCTCCAAGCCCTGTCCAGCCTGGCCTTGGACACTTCCAGGGATGCAGGGGCAGCCACAGCTTCTCTGTCCAACATGTTAGGAGGAGAGGAGGCTTTGCCTCAGAGACAACCACCACAGTTCAGCCTCCAGCCAGGACACAATAAAAATGCTTTCTCCTGTGTCACATCCAGAAAGGGAAATGCAGCCTGTGACTCAACCTGCACATGCTGACATCAGGATGTGAAATGGTGAGCAACATTCCCATTAAGTGGAGTTTGCACTCCAGCTAAGCACACTGGATTTATGGAACTTGGCTGCAAACGTGGATTTTTGTAGCTAAAAGCCTTACCTCAACCAGTAATGGCATTCCAGCTGCAAATCCCCATCAGTCTCTTGGGACAACCTGAGGGAGCTATTGCTGGGTTCCAACAACTGCATCCCTTTGCTCTACATCCAGGAAAGAAACCAAATTGTATTTTGGCATCGCTGGTTTTCTTTTCTCTTCATGCCCATGGATATGTGGAGAGAGGAGAATGGTTCTTTGTTAATTTGTGCTGGAAATCCTCACCATCCAGCTCTGGTGGCTGCTCATGTGCTGTCAGCAGAGTCACAGAGTTTGAGGGACATTTATTCCAAACAGAGCTGACAGCGCCACGAACCGAATAAACTTTAATTGACTTGTGTCTAAAGGAAACACGGGAAGGGACAGGTGAAATTAAAGCACGGCTGCAGTGACAGACTTCTGCACTAATGACTTGGAAATCGGGTACAATTTACATTTTTAAAAGATACAGGGGAGTCATTAAGGCTCCAGACAACTCCAGACAAACAGCTTGGCCAGCACGGGAGGAGAGGGGAGAGCTGGGCAGGCAGAGCAGCTCAATGAGATACCCAGAGCAACAGCAACCTCTGAGCATCACCACCACCACCACTGTGTGTAGGATGGTTGTCCTCCCCAGGACTGACTTTGCTCAGAAAGACAATATTTTTATCTCTTATTTTCAGCTACAGAATGCCAGGCACAGAGAAGTCACCTCCCTGGTGCTGGGGCCACGCTTGGATGAGCCCAGTGGAGTTACCCAAGGATGATTTCCCTGACTAGAATCCCAGAATCACAAAATCATTTAGGTTGGAAAAGACCTCCAGGATCACCCAGTCCAACCTGTGACTGATCCCCCCCATTGCCACCCAGCTCAGAGCACCGAGAGCCACATCCAGTCATTCCTTGAAGACCCCCAGGGATGGGGGGCTCCAACAGGTCTTTTCTAGGCATGTGTCCATTCCAAAGAAACACTGGTCAGGAGCCATCTGGAATAGTTCACAGCCAACAGAGATGAAGAAATCATGCAGAAGAATTGCTGGAAAGTCAGCCACGTGCAGAGATGCAGTAACAGCCACATGGTCTGAACCAGGTGGTGAAGGCATTCACCTGGGACAGCCCTGCTTTGCATCAGGGACATCCAAACCCACCACCTTGTGTGGCTCCACTGCTCACCAAAGAGCCTTTGAAAGGTTCTGGTTTTGTGGCCACAGAGAGGAAAGCCTCTGAATTTCAGTTGTAGGGATTTCACTTCCCCACTATTTTTCACTTTAATCCCCATTAGCACAGCAGCCTCCATCTCCAAATGTTTCTGAAAACCTGCTCAAGCAAATCCTCAGCCTGGCTGGTTTTAGTTTAGATTTATATCTTCACTGGCATCATTTGTTTCAAATCCTCCTCCAGCTTCTAACGTGAAAGAAGCATTTAGCTGATCAAGTCCCACTCCCTGCATCACTCAGATGAAACTGGGGCAGAACCAGAGCAGACACTCAAACCTTCAGAGCAGGAATGAGCTGCCATGAAACACAACACAGTGGGAATCACCTCACAGTGATTTTGAGCCTTCAAACCTACAGCACCTCACTGCCCTCTACAACTCCTTGACAGGAGGTTGGAGCCAGGTGGGCATCGGGCTCTTCTCGCTCGTAACAAGTGACAGGAGGAGATAAAAGAGCCTCAAGTTGTACCCGGGGAAGTTTACATTGGACATTAGAGAAAAAATCTTCATGGGAAGGGTTGTCAAGCCCTGGAACAGGCTGGCAAGGGCTTTCAGCAGTGACCTGGGAGTGTACAGGACACAGAAAACCAGGGCTGTGGTTCTGCTCTAGAGGCAGAGCCCTGACAAACTGTCCCCTTTGCATAAAAACCTCAGGGACTCTGGGACAAGAGGCCAACACAAGTAGGACCCTGTTTTCCTCTGCCCCATTTTCATCCTGTTCTCATGTATGTCTTAATTCTGCAGGGCTTTTTTTTTCAAGAACTAGGATTCTACTTTGATTATGACCATTACTTTTGTATTTAAAGTCCTCCTTTAAGGTAATTTTGAAAGTTCTCTCAAGAAACAATAGACCATCTCATTTCTCTTATAACAAGTGACCCAAGTAGAGCAGCAAGAAGGAAGCAGCAGGGTCTCAACAGACCAGGACAGGTCTCACAAACTTCTTCAGAGGCTTTGTGGAGGAGCTGAACTCCAGATGGTGCACTGAGGTACTGAGTGGAGCTCACCCCACATTTAGGTTACCAGCTCATTTCCCTGCAACTATTAAATAACCTGCACCCTGAGTCAGACACTTCCCAGAGTCCGAGCCTGCAATCCACCAAGTGCTTCCTGGAAGGTGCTTTGTCCCACTGGTACCAAGGAGCAGATCCAGAAACACTCCTATTCACCAGCACGTTTATAAATGAATTTATGGAAGGATGCCAGAGGTCCATATCCAGGTGGGAGGGAGCTGGCAGGCAGCACTTGCATTATTTGTCCCTGTAAATACATTCTGATACCTGAAGGTTCCAGCCATGCTGTAAATCCAGGTGTGCCCAGGCACTGGGAAGGATAACCATGAGAGAAAATGGTTAGAAAATTCCCCTGCATAAACTCAGGTGCCAATCTGTGCTCTCCTGGATCATTCCTAGGCAGGGCTCAAGGCACACACCAGTCCAGGAACAGCTCCCAGCAGGGAGTTTGCATCCAGCCACCCTCTCCTGGAAGGCAAGGCAAGTTTACAAGCGTGGAAGAGGGAGTTTTGTGCCAGTTGGCCACAGGGCCCAGGATACACTCAGTTCCTGGATGCACTTAGTTTATTAGCAGAGGTGAAGCTGAATTGCCTCTACTTAGAGTCTCATTACCGGACATCGATCCGTGACACCACCGTGAATCCCTGAATCCAAATCCAACCCTCTGCCAGCTGGATGGGTTCCCCTTCTGGGACAAAGGAGTGAGGATCCTCACACAAGGGGATATGCCTCCAGCCCTGGTGGGATATAAATTTAAAGGGATTTTAAGTGTGGGTTAGTGCTGGGGGAATGGTTGGACTCGGTGATCTCAGAGGGCTTTTCCAACCTTAATGACTCCATAATTCTATATAATTCCTGTATACAGTGAGGAGTTTGAGGGGAATATGTGCTATTTGGTCAAAATAAAGAATAAATTGGAAAGACACCTACTTTCTCCCAAATCTGCCTGCACCAGGGTCAGGTGCTGCCCCCAAATTGGGTGAGGAAATTGCACAGGTTTGCAAGTGGATTGCTGTGATTAAGGACTTACAGTTACTAAGACAAGGGGGGACATTTTTCAAATAAAAAAGGGTAGATTTAGATTAGATATGAGAGAGAAATCCTTCCCTGTGAGGGTGGGCAGGCCCTGGCACAGGTTGGGCAGAGGAGCTGTGGCTGC
>JAWWEE010000335.1:0-12937 GCA_035221455.1 Xenops minutus | reverse complement strand
GCTCCCACCTCTGTACCCACCTCTGTACCCACCTCTGCCCCCATCTCTGCCCCATCTCTGCTCCCACTTCTGCCCCACCTCTGCTCCCACCTCTGCTCCCACCTCTGCTCCCACCTCTGTACCCACCTCTGTACCCACCTCTGCCCCCACCTTTGCCCCCACCTCTGTACCCACCTCTGCTCCCACCTCTGCTCCCACCTCTGCCCCCCCCTCTGCCCCTGCATCCCCCCAGGGGCACTGGGAAGGTGGGATTTGGAGATAAATAGCTCTTGGTAAACACGTCCATCCCAGAGCCAGGGCTGCTCCCAGTAAGAGGGAGGATGGAGTTAGGGACTGGGAAGAGCCTGGCAGAGACCCTGCTGCCAACCCTAAAAACCCCAGAGAGAACAAATCTGAGTGTGTGCTCAGATCAAACAACACCCGAGCCCAGACACACACGAGGGTTGCATTAAGGAGAAGATTCCTGCATATATTTTAGGACTAAAATAAACACCTTTAAATAAATAAATAAATAGATAAAAAAACAACAACACTTGGATGTCATGTTTCTCCACAGCAGAAACAACACTGAGCATTCCCCAAAGTGTTCCCCTGCTTCCTTGTATAGCCTGCCCTGGAATAAGAAGCCTATCAATGATTTTAAATGAAGATACAGACACTGCCACATTCCATGAGTGGAGTGCAGAGTGGCCCTTAATTTGGAAGAAGGAGATAATCCAAGGATATGAATATTAACAGACCTCCACGGGGAAAGGACTCCCAAAAAAGCAAAGAAATGGCCAAATTAGTGCAGCTTGTGCACAACTCTTGGTGGTCTCCTTTATTATAAACTCTTCTGGGGTTTATTATAACTAATCCATATGAGGAAAATGGATTCATCCATATGATGAAATTGTTAGCCATAACTCATCCTAAATGGTCCTGCATTTGTAGGTACCTCCACTGATATATTTAACACATAAGATAGATATATATATATATAAATAAAATTTAAATTAATCATTTTATAGGGGTTTTATCACTGCAAACCCCTGCAACCTTTGTGCTACACAATCCCTTTCTGCAAGGGAAATGCTTCTCTATTTGCAATACAGACAACACAGCCATGCCCAGCCACGGTACCATCCCCTGCCCAACCCCACTGTCCTCAGAGGGGGACAAGAAGTCCCAGGCTGCAGATTTTGAGCCTTGGCTGGGATGCACCAGCAGGATCTCTGGTTGCCACTGATTCCCTTCCACTCAGCTCTGCTGGGGCTGGATTTGTGCCTGCAAAAGGGCTGGGCCACAACCCAAACCTTCTCTCTGGGTGTGGGATATCAGATCGCAGCAGATTTGTCTGCTTAGAGGGGGAAGAGCTGACTCAGTCGCTCTGAGATGGCTGGGAAAGGGGAATTCTACCTCCAAAGGCTTCCTATCAAAACTCAGGGGCTTTAAACTCTCCAGTCCCTGAAGGAAAATACAATATTTGGGTATTTTTAAGTCCTTTTCTTTATATCTCGTTCCCCAGCTGCTTATTTGCCTTGGTGGAAAAGACCCCAAATATCAAATGGCATTAAAATTCTAAGGAAATGTCACCACTATCAACCTGGTGAGAAACTCTGATAAAAAAGGGGTGATAAATGTGATTCTGTGCCTTTTCCTCTCTCCTGGTTGCTGGATCAGGGCTCCAAGCAGTGTCCCAAACCGAAGGACCTTCCTCAAGGACGAGCAGCCCTTTTTGCTCACACCCCCAAAAATGGGCTATTTCAGCATCGTGCCTGTCTGTCCATGAGTTACTCAACACCCCTCTGGAGCTGCCTGAAGTTATTCCAGAGGGAGGGATAGCTGGAAAAGACACTGAAGGGAAGCCCTGGGAAATGAGTCGATTTGGAGGTGTCACCTCCAGGGTGTAAAAGGGACATTAATCTGCTCCCTGGTGGAAGTTTCACAGCTTTCTTGGAGCTGCCTGGAATATTTTCTGCAAGTGGCACTTCAAGGAGGCATCTTGAATTCAGCTGGAATTTGTGCTTTTTCCTTTAATTGCTGATTTAAAAAAAAAATAAAATAAAAAGGGATTAGGGGTTTGTGGGGTCAGGCAGCAGCAGTGTGGGGGATCAGGAGGTGGGAGGTCACTGTCTCAGGCTGGGGATGCTGCAGCACCTCCAGACATCCCCAAAACTGGGACAAACCCTTCCTTTTGGGAGCATTTCTAGGAATGTGGGTTAAATCCAGGCTTTCAAGAGAAGCATTTCATTGAGGGCAGCAGAGCTGCCCCACATCTCATTAGACCACAAGTCAGATCTCAGGAGATTCCCCTCTTTTCCCACCCACTCCCCAGGAAGTCATCGGGGGGTTGTGTCTGTGCCCAGGGCTCTGGCACCAGTGTGTGCCATGCTGGAGCAGTGCCAATTAACCCAGGGATTAATTTACCTCTGGAAAGGTCAGTTTGCATGGCCAGGGGTTCATTTTCCTCTGCTAAGGTCGGTTTGTATGGCAGCCCAATTTGGGGAGCAATCTCAGAGCAACCTGGGCTAGTGGAAGGTGGCCCTGCCCTTGGCAGGGTGTTGGAATAGATGGTCTTTGAGGTCCCTTCCAACCCAAACCATTCCAGCATTCCAGGATTCCCAGGAATGCCTCTAACTTCACAGGGAGGACACACTGTGAGCCTGGAGAAATGTTAGAGTGCCCCCCACACCTGTTGTTTGGTTGAATTATCCAAATCTTTGCTGCAAAAAGCCTGTTTTCCAACCACCCCAGCAGAGCTCCCCCACAGCTGAATCCCGTCTGCTATGAAAACATTCATATTTTCAAAAGCACATTAATATTAATGTCCACATTCACGTGTGTCATCATAAACAACCCTGGCCATGCTCTCTTCCAAGAGATCCTTTGGAATTAGGAGGAGCCAGCCAGGAGGGCTGGGGTGTTACATTCCATGTCCTTACAGAGCATCTCCCAGCTGCCTGAGGGGCTCCTGAGAGGCTTTTTGTCCCTTCTGATTCAGGATTAATGCAGTGATGGGCAATGCCTGACAAGAGGTGACAAATGAGCATCCTCAGACAGGATCCCATCAGTTTTCCATCCTCACACAGGATCCCATCAGTTTTCCATCCTCAGACAGGATCCCATCAGTTTTCCATCCTCACACAGGATCCCATCAGTTTTCCATCCTCACACAGGATCCCATCAGTTTTCCACCCACAAGCTCCTGGTCACCCCTTGGACAGCTTTGGGCTGTTCCTCTGCATGGGACAAGAAAATATAAACTCAGAGAAGCTTCTTTGAATAAGAAAAATCAACATTATCTCCCTTTCAGGAGCTTTTGCCAAGAAGCAACTGCAGCGAAACGATTTTCCATCCCAAATTTATCCCAGACTTCTCTGTACAGAACCAACAAAGCACTTACTGAGGTTTGGGGCGTTTCTCCCTGTTTTATGGTGTAGTAAAAAACCCCAGGCTGGGTGTTCAGGTGTTGTCAAACAGCCAGCACTGCTCAGTGACCCACTGCTGACTGACACCAGGGGACAACCTGGCTGGATGCACCTCCCCACCCCACCCTGTGTTACCCAAGGAGACCATCAGGGCACCTGGTCCCTTTGCACCTTGTGCCTGTTGGGTCAGAGAGAGGGTTTTGGGGACCATCAGGGCACCTGGTCCCTTTGCACCTTGTGCCTGTTGGGTTACAGAGTGGGTTTTGGGGATGCTGCTCTGCTATTTTATTTTCTTTCCTTACTGTGTGTTCTTGGCCACAAAAACATTGATGCATCCCAGGGCCGTGGCAGCAGAAATACACTTATTGCATGAAATATTGCACTATTTCTGTTATATATAAAATGCTCCATTAAAATAATCGGTTGTCGACTTCAGCAGGTGGAAATGGGGCATTTCTCTAATGAGAAAGATAATCCCAAATCTCCAAGGTGGGATCCCTGGGGACAGGCAGGCAGCAGGGCATGGGAATTCCTGGCTGCACCACCCACGTGGCTGAAGGTGTCCCTGCCTTCACCAAATCCCCCGTGTCCATAAGGGCAGGAATCTGCCCCAATCCCAGTGCTGCAGTGGCCACAGTCTCAGGTGGCAACCCCTGCCTCAAGCCCCATCCATTTTGGTGGATGCCACAGATTTATTTATTTATTTGGGGGAAACAGGCAGTCTTTGATCAGCTGTTTGTTTCCCTGCTCTCCATCTCATGTAATCCCGACTGCACGAAATGAGATTTCCAGATGGGGGTTATTGCATTAGGAGCTTTTATATCAAATTATTATTGAAATATCCTTGCATCGTTGACAGAGGAGCTGAAAGGTGGAATGAAGGCATCAAACCAAACACAGCCTGGCTGAGCCCAAAGCCAGGCAGCCACACTAATTAAAGCCATTAGCATGTGGGGCAGGCAGTGCTGGGCACCAGAGCTAAATCTGGTGGGAGCAGCTCTTACACAGCTCTCCTGATCCACCCCGGGAAGCAGCTGGATCCCAATAACTCTGTGCTGGGACTGCATTTCCATTAGAACCCTAATTTATGACCAGCAAATGGGCAGGATAATCCGTGCAGTAACCAGAGCAGGAAATATTCAGTGGGGCAGGAACACCTGCCTGTGTACTGAGGAGCGACCCTGCTCCACTCCTGGATGTTCTGCACCCTGGGAGAGCATTTTGGCCAAACCAAACCAGCCCACAGACACCTCAGAGCACATTGAGGCAGATCCACAGCCTGCACATCCCACTCTGCTAGGGATGCAGAAGACATCAGGGGGAAGCTCTCCCAAGATTTCCCCACATCAGAGGGGGAAAACCCTCCCCCAGCGGTCTTGCCAGAAGGGCAGGAGGGAATATCCCTGGGATGCCATCCCAAACACAGCCCAGTGCTCCAGCTCTCGAGGGGAAAGGCGTTTTACAACACTAGACTCGAGGAGAGAGACCCCTCCTATCCTGCTGTCGAGCAGATTTTGGAGAGCGTGATGAGGAGCCGAGTCAAAATATTAGGAGTTTTGCATTATGTGACCTCCTCACGCTGCCAGACTGGTGAGATGGATGTGTTAAACACTGTGCCTGCTCATGCACATTAATGTGCAGAACAGTGAGGCTTCCCCGAGGAGCTGAGGCAGCAGGGACAGGGGTGCAGGGCTGCCCACCCGGGTGCTGGGGGCTACCAGGAGGTGGCACACACCTTTTCAGCTTCCCATGGCAGTTTGGGGGGCAGCTGGTGGCACGGGAGGGGTGATGTTCAGTGGTGGGCACAGGAGGGTGATGCTGCAGTGGTGGGCACAGGAGGGGTGATGCTGCAGTGGTGGGCACAGGAGGGGTGATGTTCAGTGGTGGGCACAGGAGGGGTGATGCTGCAGTGGTGGGCACAGGAGGGTGATGCTGCAGTGGTGGGCACAAAGGTCCTGTGTGTCCCACTGGCAGTGGTGGGGCTGTGGTGACCACCAGCAGCTCTGGGATGGCACCCGTGGCATGGGGAGGAGGAGGAGGAGGGCACAGAGGATGGACCAGCTCCTGCCCTGAGGTGCTCCAGACCCAGCTGGATGAAGCAGCGTGGTCCAGACTTGCAGCTGGTCCCCTCCACCCTGAATTCTGCTCTTGTCCCATCCAAGGGCTGGGGACTCCTGAGTCGTGCTCAACTCCTCAGGCATCCCTTCCCATCAGGTTCCTTTCCCTCAGCCCCTTCCTCTCAAGCTCCAGGGACCCTCCTGGTGGAGAAGATCCTTTGGGAGGGAAGGAGGAGTTGGGAAGAGCAAAGCACAGCCCTGTTTTCTCTGCCCTTTTCAGCCACAGAGGCTCTTTGTGTCACAGAGATTATTCATGGTTATATTAAAACCTCAAATACTTCACTGGCCAGAGCCCCTGAAGCAAACAATAATATTTGAATTTCTGGCTGTTTCCCCTAAAACCTTCCAGTTTCTTTCCATCCCTAAATATTGTTCCATGTGCACTTGCTGGGAGAGCAAAGTACACACTGAGAGCCCTTACATTGCAGGGTAATAGGAAACTAGAGAGACTTCAGGAAAACCCCCTCTGGAGAGCTTTCCTGCAGATAAAACAACTTCTGGAGCTGGGTGGATATCTGAGGAGACAGCAGGTCCTGCCCTTTGCCAGGGGAAAGCCTTGTCCACTCTCCTCCTTGGATGACCAGAGGTGCTGCCCCATCAAATGTGTGTCCTGGGGCTGCAGGCTGGTTATCAGAGAGGTCATTAAGACCTAATGATGCTCAAAATATCCCCTCCACGGGGCAAGGAGAAGACTCTTGAGATACTCCAGGCAGTGCTGCCCTTGGAAACACATTTCTTACATAGCTCAGTGCATCAATCATCTCTTCGTGGTGCAGCGTTGACATCTTCCCCTCCCCAGATCCCTCCCCGTGGGTAAAACATGGGCTGCCTTACAGACTAATGGCAATTAAAACGTCTCCTTGGAATTTATGCTGCTCCCCTAATGGAAAGAGCAGGAGCTGCTGGGGCACTGGAGCCCCCCAGTACCCTGCAGTGAGCAGACAAAACACAAAGTGGCTCTGGAGAAAACCAAAATGGTAAGAAACCTCAAGGTTAGCCCCAAAAATACACCTGGGGAGGCAGGGGAGGAAAACTTTTATCTTTTCCCTTTTCTTTCCAAAAGGAACAGGGTGTTCATCGTGAGTTTAAGGGGGTCTGCACCAGGCAGATTAAGGAAGGTGCCAGTGAGGGGGAAATAATCACCTGCTAATCATTAATAACTAATAACAGAGACCTGGGATTGACTGGGTGAGACTGACTCTCCCTCCAAAAGCACCATTTCACTCCTCAGAAATCTCCTTTATCCAAATAAAGCTGAGGGATGAGAACAGAGGCACCAGTGTAGCTGGAAATGCAGCAACTCCAGCTCAGGGAATGGGGAAACTCCCATTGTGTGATGGTGTTACAGCCTTTAATTCCTGCCCTGGTGCTAAAAGCACTGCCCAGGCTGCTGGGACCTGCAAAGCTGGGGGCAAAGGGCTGTGGACAAGGGGCTCTTCCCTGGTGTCCTGCAAGCAACGTGTCATTGTTGTTTTCTCACCATTCAGCTTCAATATTTCGCCAATTTGGTGTATTTTAATGGAGAGATCACAGCTGGAGCTCTGAGAAAAGGGGTCTGGGGGAGGATGGCCCTGCTCATTGCAGGGGGATTGGAGCAGATGAGCTTTGGAGGTCCCTCCCAGCCCATCCCACCCCATGATTTATGGTGTCTGAAGGCAGACCTGTGTGCTCACAGCTCTCCAGGCTCTTAGGGATGGGCTCTGGTTTGGTGATGGGCAGAAAGAGCAGACAAGGGAACAGCCCCTTGGCAGAGGGGACCTGGTCCAACAAAAGGGGCTTGGTGTGCTCTGGTGCCCTCAAAACTCACAGCCAACTCCTGTCATGGTCTTCTCCTGCTTTCTGCCCTGGAGCTGCACTTTGCTCACTCAAGACAAGAGGGAAACATTTCAAAACTCGCTGGATTTTCCTGATAACATCAAGAAAAAATTGCACCCAACAGGATTCATATCCATTTCACTGGGCCAGAGTCCAAGAGCCGAGCAGAAGGAGCAATTAGCCCGTCCCCAATTAGCCCCTGTCCCAGGGGGGCTCTGCTTCCCCCACATTTCTGGCTGGGATAAGAACACAATCCCCCCATCCCTGGGCCAGCCACAGCCCTGAGCCTCAGCCCTAAATCTCTGGGAAGGGAGGTTTTGGAGCTGTCACTATTCATCACCTCCCTGGGAGAGATGGCTCTGAGTTGGTTTTGTTTGGTATTTTAACGAGTTCTCAGAGAAGGGAAAAAACAGAGGAAAACTAGAAAAAAAAGTGAGGGTGATGTAACCAGGCCCTGTGTCTGATTAGATTATCTTTAAGTATCAGCACAGCAGCTTGCTCAGCTGTGACTTTTATATATATATAAAAATAGAGAAGTGGAGGCAACACTGTGAATACACAAATATACACACGTATGTAAATATAAATATAAAAATATAGAGGTGGAGATAACACTGCAAATACACAGATATATACACACATATATATAAATATATATGTATATAAATATAGAGGCGGAGGTAACACTGCCCTTGGCCACATGTTAAATATTTACTTAGGAGAAATGGGAATGAGGGCAGTGAAAAAGGCAGATCTTTGTGGTAAAAGTCTCCAGACAGAGCTGATTTTAATGTTCCCAATTAATATATTCCTCTCAGCAAGGCTTCAGGTGCTGGAGGATATGGGCAATGAAAGGTTTGGCTGTAGGGTTGTGATGTCCATGTCCCACAGGAGGAAACACCAACACCAAGAGGAGCCTCCAGCTACCCCACTGGACACATCACTGGTCCCAGTGGCTCATGAGATGGTCCTTGTAGGAAAGGCACCAGTGACCTCAGCCCTCCCCTTTTCCCTTTTACCCATGGCTTTGGGAACTGCTGACAGGAGCTGGATTTGGGTTAATGGGAGGGCTCTGATTGCAAATTTTTCATTCAAAAATGCCCTTATTTTTGGTTTCAAGCTTGAAAGACCAAAATTTCCGAGTGCATTCTCTGAGAAAAAAGGGTTTGTGATGATTTGCCTTATGATAATATAAAATAGACTAAATATCAAATCCCAGCCTTCCAATTGCATGCCATATTTTTGCCCAAATCAGCACCAATCCACGGTCAGGGAGCTCCTCAGGTTGCAAACAGCCAGGCTGGGTTTGGGGGGGGGGACACTTGCAGTGGGTGTTGTCTAAAACCCAAAGCTGAATTTTCAATGTTTTCTGCTGGATTTGCCTCCTGGGCAAATCTCGGGGGAGAAATGTCCCTTTCCCAGCACGGTTCAGAGCCCCAGGAACATCCTGGCTGAACAAATCCATGGAGACAAGGTAAGGCAGGGCAGCAAAGTGCTGTGAGAGGTGCTGACAAGCCTTTGCAGCTGTTCCTTTTTAAGAAAGGAGGAAATTGGTGTTTAAAAGACATGTCTGTGCACATGTTCACCGGGATCTACGCAGTCCTTTTTGATCTCCTGCTGTTTGCAGAGCTTTTGGGGGCAGCTTGGAGAGGGCTGGGAGCTGGGAGAGGGTTTTCCCTGATCCTGGCAAGGGGGTTTTCCTGCTCTGATCTGCCACCAATTGATGCCCTGAGCCCTCTCAGACCAAACCAAAGGTTTGGCAGCACCAAAGTGACCCTTCCTTTGGGTGCCATCCAGGGAGAGAGAGACAAGCTCTGCAATCACATCCCCAAGCTTGACCTCTCCTGCAGTGAACTTTTAAATCTTGATTATGTAAAAAATGCGGTGGAAAAACAAATTAAAGTGTTTCTGAGGGAGCTGCTTCATTAGTATGGTAAGAAGACAAACCATGGGAACGAGCATTAGCTTTGGGAGAAAAACTTTAAAAGTGTTGGGGCACTGATAAAACTGAAATTTCCTATAGAATAAACCCCAAAGCCAGCCTAATGCATTTGACAATGTATAGCTTAGTGGTGCTGATGAGAGCAAGGGGAAAAGGCTGCATTAATTTCAGCTCCTCTTTAATTACCCACTACAAAACCTGGATCAAGTTCCTTTCTCAGCTCCTCTTCCCTCCTGGTTTTGGTGCTGAACAGGACAATGAATTCCTTTGGTTCATATGATTTTTGGGAAGGTGAATCCGTAGTTTTTTGAGGTTTTTGGGGATAAATACTCCCAATATCAGGTAGGGAGTGCTGAGTTGGGAGTTAATATCCCATTCCCACCACACTGCAGGATGTTCATCAACAGGGTTTCTGTCAGCCCCTGAATTACTTGAGCTTTGTCTTGCATGGAAAATACCATTCAATGGGTTGGGAAACACTTGGAGTCACCAAGGACTGGGTGGTGCAGCTGAAGCTGCTGAGATCCAGGCTTGGGACACCCTCGAGGGTCATTCTTTTAATGCCAGAGCATCCAAACCATATGAACTGGGAGGGAGGAGCTTTTTGGAAGTGGTGGGGGAAGTTTGGTGTCCGTGTGGCACTCTGTGGTGGTGGAGGCAGCAGTGGGGTGGCACTCTGGGGTCAGTGGAACATCTGGAGCCAGGAATGGTTGGTAGGTGTGACCCCAGTGACAACCAAATGCTGGCCATGAACAACCAGTGGCTTTCCTGGCATTGCCATCTGCTGGGATTCTCCCTGCTTTCCCAAGGAGTGCTTTGAGTGTCTCCTTGCAGCTGATTTTGCACAAAACAACCACGTGAGATGCTGTACTCGCTGAGAAAGGAGTGGTTGGATTTTGTGTGCCCGTCCTGGCACATCCCAAACCATCAGTGTGGAGCAGAATGCCCTGGGCAAAGCCAATGGAGCAGCCTGGGGATGGAAACACCTTGGCAAGGCATCAGAGGGGGCATCACCCCACAAATGGATGGTGAGTCCAACCAACCCACAGGGCTGGGCTGCTTCTCCACCCCCAGGTGACCTGCAGGGACCTGCTGGCCTTTCCAAACCACCCTTCCTAAGGCAAAGCCAGCAGGATTCCCAGAGCTCCAGGCTGCTCCAGAGCATCACAGGGTGCTGGCTGAACCCCGAGCCCTGAGGGAAGGAATCTGCACCCAAATTCCAACACAAGCCCATTTCCATGGCCCTCAGAGCCCACTGGGGTGTTTCCCAATCTCTCTGTACCACATTCCATGGCCCAGTAAGAAGCTGCATCTCCCTGTACCACATTCCATGGCCCCTCTGCACCACCCTCTTCCTTAATTCTCCCCACTGGTTCTGGGACTGTCACTGGATGTGTTTGCTTTTAGCTCTGCCTCTGATCGTTCCTGCTGCTAATGACTGACTCCTATTGCTAATTAGCACCCTGTCACATCAGTGTGCATTTTACATGCATCCCTAAGCTTTCTGTGTAAGGATATCCCCAGGAAGGAGATGCAGGGCATGAAGTGTGAGATGCCAGCCTGAACTCCATGTGGGAATGGGTCAGGGATCATTAATATCTCCCTGGCTTTCTAAATGACCTCGCTGATACCAACCATTAGCTTTACAGCATTAAATGGGGGGAGACAACACGTTTTGGTAAGATTGGATGTGCTTCACACGTGTTACAAAAAAAACCAGCTACAAGAAAGCAGGACAGTTTTCCAGGGAATAAACAGAGTGGATTGCTGGTGCTGGGGGTGCAGCAGGAAAATGCTGCCGTGGCAGAAAGCAGATGTTGGATGCTCAGGACAAACCTCGTGCAGTTTCTGCTCCACTGCAGGGTTCATTTCCAGAAGTATTTTGTAGCTCTGAGCTCGCTCGCCCTCGGGGATGAATCCAAGCTGCTCTTCCCAGAGTTTATCTTGGCTGCACAGATGTTTGCCGGCACCTCGTGGGTTGGATTTCCAACAGGAGAGCCGTGGGGGTGGTGGGAGGGTATTTATGGGGTGCAGCTGGACCTTCCTCCCCTCCCTCCCAGGGGACCTTCATGAGTCTCCCACTATCAGATTTTGAGGGTCGATTCAGAAGTAAAGCAGGGGAGGAGTCAAGAAACATTTTGAGGATGCTGTGGGGTTTTTTTGCTGTGAAAACTTTTAAATTTAACTTTTGGTGTCTGTGTGACTCGCCCTGTCAGGATTGGGCCAATAACACTGTGAGAATCATGGAATATCCTGAGTTGGAAATGACCCACAGGGATCATCAAGTCCAAGCCCTGACCTTGCACAGGACAACCCCAAAAATCACACCACGTGCTCGAGAGCACTGCTGGAACTCTGGCTATTCCTTCTGAGGGCAGGTGGGAGCTGCAGAGCTGCCCAGGTGCCTGGCCCCATGGTGCCCCCATCCCTCCTCACTCACAGCACCCTCATCTCTCCGTGTGATCCGCACCCAAAGCTCTTCCTGCAGCCCCCGATATTTCCAGCAACATCTTCTCTACCTCCCCCTCGCTCCCTCTCCCCTCTCGTTGGAAATTGCATCCCTCAGAGCATCTTTTCTCTGCCTCCCCCATGTGTTACCACGTTTTTTCTCAGTCCTTCTCCGCTCTGACACTGCCTCCTATTTACATCTGTGTTTTGAGTAGGCATGAAGCAGAACTTATGTCCAAACCACAACTATTCTATAGAATGCGACACAGAGATGCTGCTGCATCCCAGCGTGGAGAGTTGCCCAGGAAGAAGCTTTTAAAAAAAAATAAAACCCCAAACCCAAAAAGCAGAATATGCATCCTCAAAAATCTCATATCCATAAGCTGGTTGTTTTGACAGGGCTGGCTAAAATAGCTGAGAGTCGGCAACTGAGAAAAGAAATTCATTCTGCCTGTTGAATTTTTTAAAAAAAAAATAATTAAAATATCTCCAGTGTTTACGATATGAAAAGATTGGCTTTAATATTCAAATATTTTTAGAAAAAAAAATGATGAAATCAAAAGAAAAGAGCTCGGTGAACTCTGATAAAATAACATTTAGAAGCTCTGTGTGAGGAAGATGTTACGCAAGAGCATCTTCCTCTCATCGGGTCCCCACCCAGGGCTGGGGGAAGTGGGCACAGAGCCAGCCCCGAGGGCTCAGCTCCCTCACTCCTTTGTCAGCAAATACAAGGGCTTCTCTTGGCTTTGACCTCAGCTCACTCTTTAATTCCATTTTTTTTTCCCTTTTTAATAGGAAGTCGTTAGAAGCGTCCAACCGGCGGGTCAGCGAAACGTCCCCCCAGCTGGAGCTGCATGACAGAATTATGAATTGCAGATGTTGCCTGTGTGAGCACTTGGGTTTCTGAGCAGGGGTCCCTGGGGTGGCTTGTGGAGCTGCTCTGGGGACTCTGCAGGGACAGGGGGTTATTTTCCACTCTACATGAACTCTAACCAGTTGGGTTTTACTCTGCCTAGTGAGACGAGCGACATAAAGCAGGCAAAGATGAAGCAGAAGAGCCAAATCCTGGAGCAGGGCAACTGAACTGCTGCTCCTTCTCTCCTTGGGAAGAATTTCTTCATGGAGATGGTTGGCAGGGGCTGCCCAGGGAGGGTTGGAGTGCCCAGCCCTGGAGGTGCCCAAGGCAGGACTGGCCGTGGCACTCA
>JAWWEE010000334.1:0-12940 GCA_035221455.1 Xenops minutus | reverse complement strand
ATGCCCCAGTGACACCCCCAGCCCCTCTGCACAGCCCCTGCTCCCCAGGGACCCCCCAGCCCCTCTGCACAGCCCCTGCTCCCCAGTGCCCCCCCTGCCCTGGCTCACCCATCCTCCCTGCTGGGCGATCCAGCGGGCGATGCGATGCTGCACCATGAACTCCACGACGTAGCGGGCGATGCGGCGCAGGAAGCCGGTGAGGCCGTGCTGGTACACGTGCATGGCCATGCGGTACCCGAAGCTCAGCAGGGCGATCACACGGCCCCAGTTGATGCCGCTCTCGAACAGGCTGCAAGGAAGCCCAAGGGATGGTGAAGCCCAGGGGATGGTGAAGCCCAGGGGATGGTGAATCCCTGCTCAGAGTTCCCAGCCCGGAGCTGCCCAGGTCATGGGATTTGGAGTGGCACGGTCAGGACAAGAGGAAACAGCCCCAAGTTGCAGCAGAGGAGGTTTAGGGTGGAGATGAGGGAAGATTTTTTTCACTGAAAGGGTTCTCCAGCCCTGGCAGTGGTGGAGTCACCATCCCTGGTCAGTTTGAATGTGGCACTTGGGGACATGGTTTAGTGGTGGCCTTGGCAGTGCCCGGGGAACTGTTGGACTCAATGATCTTAGAGGGCTCTTCCAACCCAAACAGTTCTGTGAGTCTGTGGTTGCAGGGCTGGGGATGCTGCATTGGTCTTGAGGCTCATCCCAGCCACACAGACATGGTGATTTTGTGGCTGGAAGAGGCTCCCAAATCTATCTACTTGATTCTCCTGCTCCAGGGTTTGGCTGCTGAGGGCAGGTTTGGCACTGACTTATCTAGACCAGTTTTTGAAGGTGTTTTTCCTGGTTTCCAGCAAGACAAGCAAGAAGGTAAAAAAGAGAATAATAAAAAAAAACAGTAAAAAGAGTAGGCTGAGGCTTTGTGTTTCAATCTGCTGCCCTGCACGGGTGGTCCCTGCCTGCACTGCTGCCTGCAGAGCCCTGGCACAGGTACAGAGGGAGGGGGGAGTTAGAACCCTGGAGGGAATACAGAGAACAGGAGCACAGGAACAGGAGTTAATTTACCTGTGTGTGTTACCGCCTCAGCCAGCATGGCTTCCCGGACAGGGGAGCAGGAAAAGGACAGAAGAGAAGCAGTTAGACACAAACACCGAGCAGAGAGTGCAGGGATGGGGCTGTGCAGAGCCAGGGGGGCTCAGAGGAGCCATGGGAACCCAGAGACCCCTCCTGCCTCTGCCACGGGTCTTCTGCACGACCCTGGGCAAGCCATTCAATGTGCAGTGTCCTGGTCTCCCTGCAGCCAGAGGGGGTGAGCACTGAACCCCTTGAGGCCACCTTGATCCGAGCCTGTACCTCAGGGGTCAGGGCAGGAAACTGTCCAGGTCTGTGCCCTCACCCATCACCTGTTTCTGTGCTTTGAGAGGGTGAGCTGGCTGTGCATCACACCCACAAGGTGGCTGCAGGCTCTGCCAGCCTGTGGAGCATCAACCATCCTGAGGGATCCAATCCTGTCCCATGAGGAGTGGGTTGGATGGGGCCCTGAGCAATCTGATCTAGTGGGTGGCATCCCTGCCCACGGAACGAGATGCCCTTCGAGGTCCCTCCCAACTTTGGGATTCCATGATTTCTATGACCACACCAAGGGCAGCGAGAACTGTCCCCTCCCCACACCCTGCAGCTGCATTTGTGCTCTGACAGATGGACTCCTCGGGATTTCCCAGCTTGGAGCAAGTGGCAGTGGGAGCAGCAGCAGCTCTACCTCAGCCCAGGGCTGGTTGTGCCCCTGAAGGGCACTGGGACATTCCCTTGGCTACTGATGCATGGGCACATCCCCGAGACTTTCTGACCCCAGCCAGCTCGTGCAAGGACTGAGATGGCCATCAGGGGAAGACTGTCCAAGCAGGGCACAGGAGGAGGAGCAGATAGGCAGGAAACACAGGAACAGTCAGGGTGAGCTCGCTGGGATCTCAGCCCAGAGACAGTGGGTGAAGCTTGAATGGACAGAGCTTGTATGCTGGGACAGAGTCTGAGTGCTGGGACACAGTCTGAGTGCTGGGACACAGTCTGTGTGCTGGGACAAAGTCTGTGTGCTGGGACACAGCCTGAGTGCTGGGACAGTCTGAGTGCTGGGACAGTCTGAGTGCTGGGACAGTCTGAGTGCTGGGACACAGTCTGAGTGCTGGGACAGTCTGAGTGCTGGGACAGAGCTGGGGAGGGAGTGAGGGTTTGACCAGCATCCCTGCACCCATCTGACCTCCCCTTCCCTGCTCTCCTCCAGGAGAAGGCTGCCAGCCTGCCCCCAGGGCCTTACCTGGAGGCAATCTTGGTGAAGAGCTCGTAGGCGTTGTCCATGGTGGGCTGCAGGGTGTCCAGCATGGTGCCGAACTCGGGGTCGTAGCGCCTGTAGATGTCATCGCCGATGATGGCCAAGCGCTGTCCCACCTGGCTGCCGGTGCTGCGGGGTGAGGACGGGGTTAGGGCAGGGGAGCAGGACCAGGGGCTGGCTCTGCAGCACAGCCTGGCTCGGGGTGGGGCTGAGGGACATGCACAGGGGTGGTGTCAGAGATTTACCTCTCCAGGTCCTGCTGGATTTGCTCGATCTCCGGGTCCATGGGCACCTCCGCCCCTCTCTCCTCCCTCTCCTGCTGGTAGCGGTAGAAGGCATAGCTCCGAAACACCTCCTCTGCCTCCGCTGCCACTCGGTCTTCTGGAGACACAACAGGGAGGAAAGTCAAACGAGAAGCTCATCTTCCCCCTTTCCCAAACTGCAAAGAGACCATTCCCTCACTTTCAACCTAACTTTCTGCCATTTGTATTAACACCAGCCTCTTGCAGTGAACCCAAAAAAGACCCAACATAAATTAAGCCTCAGAAAACTAATTTTGGAGCCAGTTGTCTCCTAGGGGCACAGCCCACCTTTGGAATCCAGGTTTGGCAAGAGGCAGCCCTGGGACTGTCACAACACAAACCAGATGTTCAAGCTCTTGGCAGCTCTCTCCCCTCTCAATAAGGACACTGCTCAGCACAAACAATTCAGGAATCTCAGATCCAAACTCAAACTGGTTGCAAAACTCAGCCTAGCGCTGCCCATCAGCCCTCAGCAAACACCCTTGGTTTTCTGTGTCACCGAGGGTTGTGCCCTTGTGTGCACAAGCAGTGACGTGATGAGCAAAAAATGTGGTCGTTTTAGCTGATTCAGTCCCATAACCAGTCTCACGTGCACCCATCAGCAATGCCAGGGCAGGGATTGCCCCTTCTGCTGGGGCTGCTGGCAGGAGCAGAAGGGAGAGGAGATTCTGGATGACTTGGAAACTCCCAGAGAGGGACCTCCCCATCCTTGACAGCAGGTAAACAGCCAGGTGATGGGGCGACCTGTGAGAATCCCCAAATCCCCTCTCTGCTCACAAACACTGGTGGGATCTGTCAGCTGGGAGGGCCAGGGCTGATGGGGGGAGCTGAGGCTGGGTTTGAGTGCCACAGCTCCCTCCCCTGCTCTTGGAAATATGCAGGGCTTGGCACGCCAGATATTCCGGGTTCAGCAGGGGAATGTGCCTGTCAGGAACATCACCCATCCCTGACAGCTCTGGGCAGGCAGGAAGCAAGGCAGGAACAATGTGTGCACCTGTCTGTGATGGTTCCAGACCCACACGTGTCCCTGTGCCCACACAACCCTCCAGACCCACTGGTGTCCCTGTGCCCACACAACCCCTCCAGACCCACTGGTGTCCCTGTGCCCACACAACCCCTCCAGACCCACACATGTCCCTGTGCCCACAGTGCTCAGGGATGTGTCCAGGACCTGCCCCTGTGGCACAGGGAGCCCCCAGAGAGGCGTTTCAGCCCCACGGTGACAAACACCTTATCACACACATTACGTGGCTCCAGGGAAAGTCCCTGCTCTGTCACGGGGTGTTTTGGATTAGAGCTCAGTTTCGGTGGCTCCAGGATCGATCTGGTCTGGGGCAGGAGCCCCACAGGCTCAGGGAGCTGGCCCTGAGGAACCAGTACTGATGTTTGTCCCAGTTTCTTTTCCAAGATAAAAACTTGTAGGGGACCAGAGTGGTGGGGTTGGATCAGAGGTTGGCTCCTTGGGCAGAGCATCACTCTCAGGGTGGAGATTCACAGACACGACCGGGGTGCAAAGCCCAGGTCAAAGAGCCCCCCGAGGGAAGGTCAGGAGTGCAGGATCCTGTGGGACTGTGGTTTTGGGGGATTGTCCTGCCAGGCTGGTAACAGCAGGTCCAGCAGCAGTGCAGCTCGCTGAGCCAACCCAGCTAAAACGTCACCCCACCATCCCAGTATACCCAGAATGGCCACGCAGCTCTCCAGCAACTGGAACCAGCACTTCCAATTGGAGACATTCCTGCCTGAGCAATGGGCTGGCAAGTGAGAACCTGGGCTGGTGGACACAGCTCTCCTGACCCCATACCCAGGTCCCCAGAACACACCACACCTCACCCTGCAGCATTTTTCTGGCTGGTCCCATCTCTCTGCTGGTTGGGTAAATAGAGGGGAAGGGAAATGATAAACTCTGTCACTGTGTTTTCAGGGGGTTGTTTTTTGTTTTGCAGAAACGAGTTTATTTGGTGGCAAACAAATCGCACCTTCTGGGAACCAGGGGAGCCCATGAAGGCTCCGCTGAGAAAACGAAACCGACTGACTCAGAGTTTCAGGGAAAGGAGGACAAACACATGGCCAGACAGAAGAGGAAATGGGTGCACCAAAAAATCCCTGGTTTAATTACCCCAGGCGCTATTTTTAGTAACACAAGTGGAGAAGGACAATCAAGGACTCACAGTGATGCACAAGGAAATCCTTGAGCAGCAGATAAGTCTCTTCTGCATCCAAAGATAAGCAAACAGAACCCCAAGTGAAATGCAGCCCCAACCACTGTGACCAAAACCTCCCTCCATCCCACAGTCCCACAGCACGTGCTGCTGAAAGCTGCACATTCCTGCTTCCACTGGAGTCCACAAGCCTTCTGCCTAAGAGGTATGAGAGATCTCACCTCCAAAATCCAGAGGAGCACCCTGAGTTTTGGGAAGGAGAGGGATGCCAGGACAGCCAGGAAATGTCTGCAAGCAAACAGGAACTGTGACTGTCACCAAGTGTGGTCAGAACTCGGGGCCTGACCCTCTCACTGGTTTTCACTTCAGCATCTCATTGGCCTCAACAGGAAATCAGCACATGCAAACAACTGCTCCTGTTTGTGTATTTTCATACCTCCTGGACTTTGGCATGGGAAGCACGGGGTATTTTACCTTCCAATGTAATCACAGGATCTGGCACAAATGGGACTCTGAGATGGAGAAGAGACGAGGCAATACTAGAGCAGAAATAACATTGACAGAGCTCTGAGCTGGGTCTGAACTTGAGCACCCAAAGGGTTTGGTGCAGCTCCCAATCCCTGGTATTGACAGAGCTGACTCAGCTGATTTGTGTCTCACCTGCACAGTAGGTCAGGGAGTCACCACGTTCCACTGCTCTTGTGCTGGCAGTATTTTATCATTTTGGGATAAAACGGGAGCTGAGGGTTTTCCCGGGTTCCTTTGGGCCCCATTGCCAGATTTGCACACCCATTAGTGTGACGTGCCACGGCACAGCCTGCTGGGCTGGGCTCCCACACAATGGCACAGACTGACCCGTTCCCTGGACTCGTCACCACAGCTCAGCCAAGGCACACGAGACGCGGCGTCACCTGCAGTGACAGACACTGACACCGACTGCCCCAGACCAAGGGGTGTTTTCCTCTGTGACGTGAACACCAAGCACCTCCTTCAGTCTCGTACTTAGGGAAGGGAAAGCAAACAACACCAGGCACCAGCACACCCCATCCAGCAGCTCCCTGCACACTGTTCTCTCTGTGCCTTTCAACCCCACCTTGCTGCCCACCATTCTAATCCAATGCCAAGCACAGAATCCTTGACTGGTTTGGGCAGAAGAGACCTTAAAGCTCACCCAGTTCCAACCCCCTGCCATGGGCAGGGACACCTTCCACTATCCCACGCTGCTCCAAGCCCCGTCCAAGCTGGCATCTCCCAAAAGCACCAAGCACAAGCTCTCCTGGTTCAATTCAGCAAGGCGTTATGGATTTGTTATCACAGCCTTGGAGGAAGAAAATCCCATCTTATCAAAGTAACACAGCAGGGAATAAAATAAGAAAAAACATAAATAAAGGGTGCAAGCTGCTTCCTCCCCTGGACATCACAGTAACCCCTTACCTGAGCTGAGCTGCCGGGACAGCCTGTGCCTGTTGCTGCCCCGGCGTCCCTGGGCCCGTGCTGGGTCCCCGTCGTCTCCTGAGGCCATGGCAGAGATGCTTGGGAATGTCACCTTCACCTGGAACAGATGGGGGGAGTGGTGAGTGACCTGGGCAGCCAGCAGGGAGCCTGGAGCCCTGTGGCCCCTGAGCCCCTTGGCTGAGCAGAGTGCTTGGAGGAGTGGGAATGCTGCTTTTATCTCTGCCCGGCTCCTCCCTGCCTGGCACACTCACTCCTGATTCTTCTCACAGAAGATTTCTGCTTAGTCCTTTGACTTCACTGGATTTCTCCTCTTTGAAACTCTTTATCACCTATGTCATTTGCCAAAAAAGGAATGTCACACAACTCCCTGCCACACTTGACTTCCTCCTGTTTTTGCCAGAAACAGGTTCCTTCTCTCTCTGCCAGTGGCACAGGCTGCAGCAGCTCCTTCTGCCCTCAGAAGGAGCTCAACACACTTCCTCAAACCAGAATAGAGCCCACCAGCAGGGCTTCACCTGGGGCTGAAAGGAAGTTAAATGAGAACCAAGTGCATGGCTCATCTTGCCCCTGAAGTTCACAGGTATCCTAAACCTACACCTGCAGTTCAGGGCTCGTGGCAGCTCCTTCACCCTCAGCCCTGGGGTTTGCAGGGAAGGGCGAGAGGCCACACAGTTCCTGTTAGGATTAATGGGGATCAGGGCAGCTCCTCGCCTGCTGTCTGACATGCCAGTGCATGTTCCCAGGCCAGACTTCTACAGGGCTGAACTGGTGAGCTTCCTGATCTGCAGCAGGTCTGAACTCATGAATAAGATATAATTCATGGCACTGACATCCAGAAATTTAAATAAAGTGCTGGGTATGGATAAATAACCACATATATCAACGTTAGAAGTGTAACATGTGGGTCATCAATGTTAGAAGTGTAACATATGGGTCAAGCTCACAACTTCACACTGGAGGTTGTTCAGAAGAAAGAATAAATGGAGCCTGTCAGCAGTACTGGGAAGTGCAGCCTGCACTGGTGGGAGCGGGGCTGGAATCACAAAGCTGCCTGCCTGGTGTGGAGAACCAGAGGGTACTCACACAGCTGTGCTCAGGAGCCTGAGCCGTGGGGACACATGATGAAGGTGGTGTTTTTTCCTACATGCCTCCGAGAACAGGAGGACAGGATTTCCCCTTCCTCCCCAAGATCAAATATCCCCATCCAAGGAAGAGCTGAAAACATGATGAGGATCATCGGTTGGGACTAAGAGTAGATCTCTGGGCAGAGCTGCCTCCCACTTGTCCAGCTCAACATCGATCCAGGCTCTAGAGCTGCCACTGTCCTGGCTCTTAGATCACAGAATCACAGAATCCACTGCCCTGTGATGATGGAGAGAGCTCAGGGAGTGCCTGGAGCGGATGCACATGCACATCCCTTCCTCTGCTGTGGAAACCTCCTGTGCTTCCTCCACTGCCAACCCAGCCCCTCTACGGGCCCAGCAAAGCTGCAGCTGAGCCCCCCTGCACCAGGAGGGCTCGGTGCTGCCCAGGGGGAGCAGGCTGGGAGCAGCTCTCTGGAGCTGTGGGTACCCAGAACAGTGGGAATTTCCACTGCACCCCACAGTGCCACAGCCCAGGCGGGATGGGATGCTGGGGGGGATGTGGCACATCCAGCCAAAGAGCTCAGCTGCCTCTGGAGCTTTTACAGCTCAGTCTGAAGGGACAGGGGCTGTGTCTGACATCGACCTGGACCTCACCACAAGTGACAGAGACTTTTTGGTGCAGCCCTGCTCGCTGTGAGGGCCGGCGAGCACAGGAGCCCAGCACCCAGCAGATGACTCATGGTTTTCAAGTTTGTATTTGGCAAACCCTTTGAACCCTGCGAGAACTTTCATTTTCAGTTTCCTTCTTGGGTTCTTGCAGCGCTCTCTCTTCTCTTCCCTTGCAACACAGGCCACCCTGTGCAGCCTGTGCTCACACATGGCCAGGGCCAGCAGCTCCAAACTCCCCCTTCTGCAAACCACGTGGACACCCAGCACAGCTCACTGCCCACCTCTCCTCGGGGCAAAGTGTCTCAGAGCATCCTTTCCAGGATCGAGAGTGCTGCTGCACACACTCCTCCTGCTTCCCAGCCCCCTTGATGTGCTCCATTCCCCTTTTGTTATGAGAACACCCCACTGGAGGAGAACAGGGAAGGGCATGAAGGAGGAAATGACATGCACAGACTTAGGGACAGCCCCAGGGTGCAGAAAATAAAAACTCTCCAGGACCTGAGTCAGGGCCCAAGGGAGGGTTTTGGGGAAGCTGCAGGTCACTGAGAGCAAGGTCTGATTCATCCTACAAGTTGTTTTGGTCTTGTAGGATGCTGCAAAGGGTTAAAAGCACCTGCGATGTGAGTTTAGCTACACCTCCAAGGTGGCACAGGGCTCTTATCTTTATTAAAGAGCACATGCCATGTGAAGAATCAGCCTTCCTGGAGCCCTCCAGTTTCCCCCAATAAAACAAAGACCTTTGCCTCTCAACTGCTTCTCCTTTCACTCTCCTCTCCTCTTCTTAAAGGCCTCTGACACATTTCCTGTCTCTTTATAGCACACCCACCACTTCTTCCAGCTTTCCTCCAAAGGAAAGTTCCCGAGCCCTGGGTGCAGGGACGATGGTGGGACTGACCCAGAGAGGGAGCATAATCCCTATGGCCAAGCCCAGACCTGGGGCTCTGAAGTCACCCCCAGTATGAAGATCCTCTTCCAGGAAATGCATGGAGCACCCTGTGGGACAAACCTTCCACGGGTCTGGGCCAGGGGAGGGATTCCATCCTGCTGTGCAAGGCAGCGACCCCTCCCCGGGACAGAGATCCCACGGGTCTCATGTGCCCACTGCCATCCCTGCATGGCCCCCTGTACGGGGCCAGACCTGCTCCTCCGCCTGCCCTGGGACAGCAAACAGGAGAGTCTGCCAAGGTTGGTGGCCCCAGGGTGGGCACACGACCCCCAGCAGGTGCAGACAGGGCAGCCAAGGTCCCCCCACACCCCGCACCCATGTCCAGAGGTCCCTGGCTGGACATGTGCTGTGTCCGAGGTCACAGTGTGGCGGGATGGGTGTCACCCCCTCCTCGGGGGTCACCTCATCCTCAGGGGTACACAGCTCTCCCCACCGATGTCCCCCCATGCTCCCTCGGTCCTGCGCGGGCACAGGGATGCTGGGCACAGGGATGCCGGGCACGGGGATGTGGGGCACAGGGATGCCGGGCACGGGGATGTGGGGCACAGGGATGTCGGGCACAGGGATTTCGGGCACAGGGATGTCGGGCACAGGGATGTCGGGCACAGGGATGCCGGGCACAGGGATGCCGGGCACAGGGATCCCAGGCACAGGGATGTCGGGCGTGGCCGTCCCCGCCGCGGCCTCGCAAAGTCGGGGGAAAAAAACCCAACTGGAGAAAACACAGTTAAAAAAAGGAGAAATTCCCTCTTTCGGGCAGCGATCCGGCCCGAGTGGGACCCTCAGCGCCGGCCGTGCCGCTGCGGGCACAGCAGCGGGTGCGGAGGTCCCACCGCGCCCCTCAGCCCCGTCCCGACGGCGCGGGATGCGGACCCGGCTCTGCCACCGCTCCCGCATTCCCACCGGAATCCCCCGCATCCCTGCCCATCCTCGGCCCCGCTCCCAGCCCGGCCCGGAGAACACAGACACGCCATCCCCGGGCACACCGGGCAGGGGGACCGGGGATTCTCCCGCGACTCACCGTGACTCGGGGAGCTACCGCATCCCGGCCGGGAGCCGCTGCATCCCGCCGCCTCCCTCCTGCCGCCTGCCCGCAGCGCGCCGCGGGGAAAGGAAGCGACCGGGGCCGGGGAGGAGGAGAAAAACGAAGAAGAGAGGGAAAAAAAAAAAAAAATCTCAAGTAGAAACCCAACCCCGGACCATAGACGCGGGCGCGGAGCCGCGACGGGCTCAGCTCCCTCTAGAGGCACCAACCTCGGCGTGGGGAGAGCTGAGAACACGGGGGGATCCTCGGGGGGCTCCTCGGGGGGATCCTCGGGGGGTTCCTCGGGGGCTGCAGGGGAAGCTGAGACATCGCCCAGCCTGGGGACACTGCGCGGCTCAGGATGCGGAGGGGCTGGGATGGCACCGCCCGCCCCGTCCTGTTCACCCGGCGCTCTCCGGTGTTTTCCCGACCTTTCCCTTAAGGTTTGCCCTCTGCCAGGTTCCCAAAGGAGCCCCGTTACAGTCCCTGTGGGAGCGTTTCTGGTTTCTAGGGGGAAACTTGTGTTGATCCACCAGAAACACGGAGGTGGTTCACACCGAGAGCCTTGGGAAATTTGAGATGCACTGAAAAATCCCAGCAACTGGAAGAAAGGGTGTGATTCGCCCTGGAGAGGGAGATAGCTTCAGTGCTGGAGGGTTCAGATCTGCCCTGCTGCTTTTCCTCTCCCCGGTCCTTGGGTCACTGCCAGGGACGCTGTTTGGGCTGGAAAGTGCCAGATAAGCAGAGGTTTGGGGCTGGTACAGATGCCTGACTGCTGATTATCACGTTACCTGCCTGTCCAATGGCAGGAGCACTGTGTATGCCCTGGGGGGATGTTCCCTGCCCCACAAAGATTTTTGAGTTCTTGGTTTGTTTGGCTGAGCTTTTCCAGGGCAAATGGGCCCCTGTCTGCAGAGGGTTCTGCTCTGACTCCCTTGGAGGTGTGGGTTGCTGGGGATGTGGCCTTGGCAGACCCTGCTGAGGGTGGTGTCTCTGCATTGACACAGTGAAAAGCCAGATGTGGAGGGTGAAGCAAAGGACACCCACAGTGACTGTGGGGACAGGGGCTGGGAGAGAGGTGGCCTGGCCAAAGATGTCCCTCACTCTGGGTGACCCTGGTGCCTGCTGGTGGTGCTGGTGGTGGTTGTTCCTGTGCACACCTGGTAAGATGTGTGGACAGGTTTCAGCTTTCTACTGCTGCAGGACGAGTCCTGGGCTTCTCCCCACCACACTCACATCAATCTGGGCTGTTCCTGAGCCTCACCACCATTTCAGATTTAGCAACCCCCAGAGTTACCTCAGTAGGTGGCAGCTCTGGTGAGAACTTCTGCAACTGTGAATCTCATCTAAAACCCTTCCTTTTTGCAAACCACTTCCCTTCCACCTTGGATACACATTGCACAACACCCCTGTGGTCTGGCTGTAGAAAACCAGCTGGGAAAGTGACACTGAGCAGCCAACAACAATTCTCAAGCCCCTTGGTGTGAACCACCTCTGCCACCAGCGACTTTTATTGCAGTGTGCCAACATAGAAATTTCCTATTAGGAACCAGAAATGCTCCAATAACGACTGTAACAGGACTCCTGGTGCTCACATTGAGCAGTAAAAGATGTGGAAAACAAGCTGTACAGGATTGTTGGACAACTCTGCATCCACAGCAGAGGAGCTTGTGGGGACTGAGTTTATGGGGACTCCCTGTGTCTGCAAACAGCACTGGAGAGGGTTGGGGGGAGAGATATCAGGGATAAAGGGAAATTAGTTTGAAAGGACCATCTCTGTTGTGGGAATGGTCATTATGGACATCAAGAAATGATGGTGGGAAACAAATATTCAGGAGATGGTTTGAGGAGCAGTGTAAATCCTGCATGCAGCCAGCCTGCCGTGCTACTGCAGAGGCTTTGGGAAGTGGAAGCAACAATTCCCAGCTGGCTCTGCTGCCCTGGCTTTGTGATTACTGATGCCAATGTGAAATGTTCGCAGCCTTGAACCAGCTCCTCCTTTCAGCAGCTCCTTTTCCTGGTGGAAAAAAAAAGAGAGAGAGATTTTCTGGTGGAAATAAGAGCAGCTGTGGAGATGAAGCCTCTGCATTCAGGATTCTCATGGCATTTTAGAATGTAGTTTTACCAATGGATTGGTGCCTAAATTTGTGCTGCTGCTGGAAAAGGGGACAGGAAAAGGGAGCTGTGCTGTGTGAGCCCTCCTCTGGTGCCAGCACGAGCGTGGGGCTGAGGTGAGAACACCCTTCCTGGGGGAGGAGGGCTGTAGTCTGTGCCAGCTGCTGGCACAGGAAGGCTCAGCTAGAGGGTGGGAGAATCTTGGTTTTAACCAGTCATGATGTCATAGCACTTTTACATGATTTTTTTTTTTTTTTGAGGGTAAAAAGCCCCAGCTGAGCAGGAATGGTCTTAAGGTGCTGCTGCTCAGCAGTGGGCAGTACTGGGACTGCTTGCCTCGGTATCCCCTCCATGCCAGGAGACATCTGCTCAGTTGCACGAAGTGCCCTGAGAGCTCTGGGTGATAAATTGGCACAGCAGGGGTGGGGGGAGAGGCAGAGGTTTCTCCAAGCTCAGCTGCTGGAATCACTTACATCAGAATTGAGCTGTTGTGCACAGACACTTTGTCAGCACTGACACCATCTTTTTCCCGGTTTTCCCCACTGCAGCCTCATACCCTGGGAAGTGAGATGGATAGGGAAGAGGGGGTCTCTTCTGAGGGTGGCTGCTGTTACACCTGCAAACCCCTCTGATGTGGTGCTGGTCAAGAGGTGAGTTCCTCCACTCCCTCCTGCCCAGGGAGGGAGCAGAACCCCCTTTGGCACAGCCATGGGAACCTGCTGGGGAGAGAAATTAACTGAACGGGCAGGTTTAAACTGCCAGGGAGAAGGTTTAGATGGGATATTATGGAGAAATTCCTCCCTGGGAGGGTGGGCAGGCCCTGGCACAGGGTGCCCAGAGAAGCTGTGGCTGCCCCATCCCTGGGAGTGTCCAA
>JAWWEE010000333.1:0-12943 GCA_035221455.1 Xenops minutus | reverse complement strand
TTGGAGCTTCTCCAAGGTTGCTGGGCTTTGCTTTCTTGTTTTGACTAACATGGTATCTAATTGTCTTAGCTCTGGTATATGTTTCCCAGGCATGGTGTTCCAGCTGACCCGTCAGACAAGGTAGCACAGGGTTAGAGGTTGTTAGCTACCCTAAATGCAAGAAACTACATAGAAGTATAAAAACCTATAAATTCATGAAAACTCTATGGCATCAACTTTCAGTCCAGTGAGCTATCACATTTTGAGTTGTGATAATTCTTCTGAAAAATACTGGATGCCTTTTCTCTGCAAAAAAAATTTAGAGGTCTTTTCACAGAGGTCAGTGTTCATCATAACTCTGCAAGGAAAAAGGGAAAAGATAAAGGCCACAACTTGTAAATATAGGCCATTCCAAAACAAATGGTCTAACATATTATTAAGTAAAAGTATTAAAACTTTTTGAGAAGCAAAATTCTCAGAAAGGCAAAATAATTGTGTTTATTCCTGTAATATTTCACTTTTGTGTGGTTTTTAGAACATACATGTGTTTGTAGAATCTCGGATGAAGGATGCTCACTTCTGGTTCATGAGATATGAACTGCATGTACAAAGAGAAAGTCTTAAACCAAGATCTTGCAAGTGATTTGATTTTTCATCAGTGCTGGAAACTCAGCAGCTTTTCATGGTATGGTGGGTCTACTTTAAGAGTGAAGTGCTGTGCCAAGTTAATAAGGCTCATAGATTTTCATATTTTAAAACACAGCCTTTAAAACACACCCTTTATTTTGTTAATAATTTGTTAATAACATACTGATATACTCTGATCATTTTGTATCAGTCTTGTGAAGAAAACTTTAAATTTAGAAGATAAATACAGACAATTGTGATTGCATCTGGAGGAAGGTCAATGCTAATACTTTTGCATTCTCATCAAACACATTGGCTAGAAGCATAAATCCTACAGCGAAGTCACTCAGTTTGACAGCAACAGTGAAGAGGCTCTAACTCTGCAGTTTACCAAACTAATCTGACATGGGATGCAAAATACAGTCTGGAAATACAGAAATCATATGATGGATCTGTTGTTTAATTGTGTTCAAAATAGAAAAATTATTTTTTAATGTCCTTGCAACAAAGCAGTTTAATTTCTTGTTCAGTCATATACGGAATTGTGGTTTTCTTTTGGTGTGACTACTGCATTTGGAGCTTTAAGACTGTAGCAATCAATTATTGTGATAAGAAATAACTACTTATCAGATTATAAAATAATAGATTACATAACATATATTAGCATTAACTATATATGGGCTTCAAAGAGGAGATTCATCATACTTTCAGTATCAAGTACAATAATTAATGGAAATTTAAGATGCAAATTAGTTTAAAAATATAACAAGAGTACCTTTCCTGAAAGTTTTTTTTTTTTTTCATGAGTATTATCTGTGAAAAGTGTTAGATTGACAGTTCTAGTCATTTAATTCCCTTCTACTTACCCACATTTAAGATGCGAACATAGATACTGCAATTTTCTTCCAGCTCTATACTGGAGGGATTTACCCAGTGAGAACAGAATGGATTTTGGTTTCTGATAGATATATGTATTTTTCTGTCTTTCCAGGATAACAACTCCACCAACAAAAGAGTTACCAAGGTCAGGAACAGCAGACATAACATTCTTTAGGATAGTAAAATTTTATAATGTAACTGTAGCTATTATCTTTTCTGCTTGTCACTTTATTTAATAAGGTGAATTGTGCTACTGCAATGTATTTCTTAGCTGAGTGACCACCATTTCAGCACCATCACAATTCTGCCTCAGACACCTCTTTTGAGATTTTCCTTCTTTCTTATGAAAATATTCAACATTTTTGCAGGACTTTGGGGAAGCAGAGCTGTCTAGATTTAATCTATATTTACATGAAGCAGTGCTATACCTCGTGAGTCACAATGCTCAAGTTGCAGTCAAAAAAGACTACTTTATACTACACTTCTCTACTTCGTGTTTCTAAAATCTGCCATTTTCTTTAGAAAAAAATTTAGTGACTTTTTTTAGTCAACAGCCAAACTGTTTCCCTATTTGTGTATTTTAAATTTAATGCCAAAATTATTATAACTATGGTACACTTGTTTTGAGAATGTCTACTTATTTTCCCTCCAACTACTTTTAACTAATATTGTGGAGTATAGTGATTAGTATATTAACCTAATTAATCTAAGTCAGTTAAACACTCCAATAATGTAAAATTATGTGCATCTTTTTTTCTGTGTTCTGTGTTACTTGCACAGCAACTTAATGACTTGCTTCATGATTCAAGTTGCTCATTGATACAAATCCCACCAAAGTTAAAGTACATTCAAGACAAAGAGGTGATTCAAGGCAGCCAGCACAGCATTATTAAGGGCAAACAGTGCCTGACCAATTTGGTGGCACTCTGTGATGGAGTGATGCCAATAGTCAACAAGGTAAGACTGATCAATGTCATCTACCTAGACCTCTGTCAGGCCTTTGACACTTCTCTAAATTGGAGAGGTATGGTTTTGAAGGGTAGACTGCTTCCTGGATAAGGAACTGGCTGGATGGATGCACCCACAGATTTGTGGTCAACAGCTCTATGTCCATTTGGAAGCCAGTGATTAGTGATGTGCCTCAGGGGTCCATTTTGGGACCAGTATTCTTCAATATCTTTATCAATGATATAAACAGTGAGATCAAATTCAGCCTCAGCAGGTTTGCAGACAACACAAAGCTGAGCAGTGCAGTTGACACAAGAGAAGAAAGGCATGCCATCCAGGGGCACCTGGACAAAGTTAAGAATTGGATCCATGACAGACTCATGGAGTCCAAGTTCAAGTGGGCTGGCACAATCCTGGAGATGACTGCAAACTGTGAGAACCAAATGAGAGGATCCCTATGGAGAAGGACTTGGAGGTTCTCTTGAATGAAAACCTGAATATGATCCAGAAATGTGTGTTTGCAGCCCAGAAGGGCAACTGCATCCCAGGATACATCAAAAGAGGTGTAGCTGGCAGGCCAAGGGAGGTGATTCTTCTCCTCTACTCTGCCATTCTGAGACCTCAGTTGGAGTACTGCATCCAGGTCTGGTGCCCCTGGTACAGGAGGGACATGGACCTGTTGAAGAGGGTCTAGAAGAGGAATGCAAAGATGATCAGAAGGATGGAGCACCTATCCTATGAAGACAAGCTGAACAAGTTGAGTTGTTCAACCTGGAGAAGAGAAGGCTTCAGTACCTGAGGAGGGCTTACAAGAGAGATAGAGAGGGGACTCTTGTAAGGGCATGTAGTGACAGGACAAAGGGTAATGGTTTCAAACTAAAAGAGAATAGGTTTAGATTAGATATTTGGAAGAAATTCTTTATTGTGAGGGTGGTGAGACACTGGAACAGATTTCCCAGAAAAGTTGTGAATGCCCCATTCCTGGAAGTGTTCATGGCCAGGTTGGATGGGGCCCCGAGCAACCTGATCCAGTGAATGGCATCCCTGCCCATGGCAGGTGGGTTGGAACTAGATGATTTTTAAGGTCCCTTCTAACCAAAATTGTTCTATCATTCTATGATTGCCTTTGCATGCATTTTCAGTATGACTAATAGTGTAAAAGCAGTATTCATTACTGTTAAGTGTGATTTTCACTAGGATTTACTTAACTTCAGCATTGAAAAACACCATTAATGTAGGGCACTGTTATTGGCAAAATTATCTTGACTCAATGAATTAAACTGAATTTTCATTTATTACCAGTTACATCAACCATTAAATATTGATTTGAGCATTGAGGTACAATGAATATAATAAGTTAAAGTCTAAAGGAAAGCAGTTTTCCTCCTCTTTTGTCTGTCTCAACTTCACTCTGGGCATCTCTTTCCTCCCACTTCCTTATCTCTATTCCCCCTGCTTTTGCCACACATTACATTCAGTTCATCAAGAGGTGGTGGACAGCACAGGAGGATAGGGTCAATACACAGCAGTTATGTCCTGCCATTCCTTGTTCCTTACTCTTTTTCTTCCCCCTGTTCTCTTCTTTTATTTTGTTTGAACTGCACTGGTATACATCATAGAGAGGCTTCAGGCTCTTTCAGTGTTTCCCATCTCTAGTGTGGGTTCCCCACAGACTAAAGTTTCCTCAGAGGTATCTGATTTAGTATGTCCTCATGTGTCATCTACACTTGTATCTCCTCACATGTGTTTCCTTTGAGCCTCCAGAGGTTACCACCAATTGTTAAATGTGTTTTTGCAGAGGTACAAGGGCCTCAATGGTTCCAGTTTTGGTGAATGATGGGTCAGTGCTGTTCATTGCAGTCACCTGCAGCTGTCACAAGCATGGTCACCCTGACCTCCTCCCACCTAGGCAAGCTCCCAAATCCTGCCAGCTATGCCAAATACAGGCAATAATTCTTGCTTCCACATATTTTCATTTCTTTTTCTGTAATTCCTTTGAAAACAAAGGCTGGAATTTTTTTAACTAGTGCTTTAAATTCTGCTTCCCTCAGTTTTCTGAGCATGTAATCATGTCTATCTCCATTTCCATTTGCAATGAGAGTTTAGATGTTGTCTGAAGCTCTATGAATACTGGACATCACTAAGTACAGACTTAAAATACACACTCTTGGATTATTCCAAAAGAAAAACAAACATTCAGACAGTAATTTATACAATATGAATAACCATCTTAAAAAGTAACTATATTCTTTTCAATTTGAAAACTTTATTTCTATTGAGTTAACAAAACATGATTAAAATAAAACTCTTGGATGTAGAGTACTTGGAAGATAAAACTGTACTTCTATAAGTATAAACATATGCCTAACTATTATATTATCATTAAAATAATTTAATATATAGAAAAGTGAATAACAACAGTTGTGTAGACATAGTTCAGTCTGCAAAATTATATCTAATGTCATTATTCAGCATCTTTAAATGTGGACATACTTAATCAGATGTTTCAAAAATAACATGTCTAAATTTTGCCACAAAATTTTTATTAAATAAATTTAATAAAGCTGTTGCTTTTGTTTACAATTGGAGTGAAAGAGGTGCATAGGATTCTGTTCACATAAGTGCAGAAAATATATTTCTTTATGTCAGTTTTCTAGGAAAATGGGACAAAGTCTATTTTTCTTCTTTACTTCTTTTTAATGTATGTGTTCTGGTACAACAAAGTGGTGATGAAAAAACTCTTTTCTATATATTGCTTGTCACTGTAGCATTTCAGTCTCATTTTTAAGCTTTTTGATGATATTGTAATACCAGTGAAGACAGCCTTGAAGTCACAACTCCAAGTCTGAATTCTACAGAAGACATTTATTATGTTTTCTTTTTCTAGTTTTAGCAATTCACAACTCATTTTAAATTGTCACATTTCACTTCAATTTATTATCCAGTTGATAGTTCAAACACAGAAGAAAATTTCAAATACAGCTATTAAGTCTACTTCAATTTACTTTTAATATTTCTCGCTGCAGCTTTTATTTATTTATTTATTGATATATTGGGTTTGTATGGCAAGATTTGGGGAGCAGGTGGATCTACAAGTTTGCGTTCTGTGAGAAGCTACTGGAAGCTTCCCCCATGTCTGACACAGCCAATGCCAGTCCTCTCCAAGACAGACCCACTGCTGATCGAGGCCAAGCCCATCAGCAGCAGTGGTAGAGTCTCTGGGATAATGTATTTGAGAAGGGAAAAAAAAAAGCTACTGCAAAGAAGTAGTTCTGGCCAGAGTAAAGAGGAGTGAGAATACCTGAGAAAAACCACTATGCAGACACCAAGGTCAGTGGAGGAGGAGGAGGTGATTCCCTGCAGCCCGTAGGGAAGAAGGTGTGCCCATGCAGCCCGTGGATGTCCACAGAGGAGCAGAGATCCACATGTAGCCCATAGAGGAGCCCCACCCTGGAGCAGGTGGATGCCCTGCCCAGTTGAGATGGGAAAGATAGAGTAACTTCAGTGGGCACCTGACATCCAACCAGGGACAAATCACCAAAATTAGAGTTGAAGAAATAATTTTATTTCAGCCTGTGGCACTCTTACCTGTACTGGAAGGCAAAATAATATCCACAGCATCATGATAAATCATACAGGTAAAATAAAGCTCCATGTTTCTTTTCATAAATCATATATGTGTCTACAAATACCACATAGTGATATAGACTACTGAAACACTCATGCTGTGTGTTTGTAGATACTGAACATTTTATACCAAAATTATTATGTTTTATATAAATTATCAAATTATGATTTAAATAGAATTCTAAATTTGTGTAAAGTGAAACTGTGACGAATTTTAGGAATATACCATTATTTTTGATTAATGCTACAACAGTTTATTCTTCTGCCAAGACTTAGTTGCTGAATACGCATATACACAGAGCAAATGTATATCTAATTTCACCATATTTAAAAATAAAATGCATTAAGGTTCCATTAGACACTTCAATTAATAATAAGGATGTTTGTGTAGGGGATAGGCTGTCATCTAGAGTATTGAACTTCAGGCTGATATGAAATAGAAAACAATTTGTAAACTTCTGTTTTAATACAGCTAGACCTTTCAAGAAACTTATTAAGCTTAAAAAAAAAACAAACAAAAAAAAACAAACAAAAAAACAAACAAAAAAAACCCAAACAAAGCACAACAGAAATCTTTTTCTGTGTCTGTTGACTACAAAAGCAACCAAGTATGTGACAAAGGCATAGATAAACACAGCAAGGTCACAAACTAAATTAAAGAAAAAGCCTTTCAGAGGAATTATTAAACAAACCCCCTTGGGTTTTTACCATGCCCCAGGTGCCAAGGAGTAGCCAGAGACCTGAGGACCATAAAAAATATTTAGACTATCTAGCTGTGCAACCAAAATGAAGGGAGAGAGTATTTTTTGCTCAATCTGTGATGACAACCTGCTATGTACTGACAGAACCTTATTAGTCAATGACAGTTACCTTGGATTTAGTAGTGCAGAATATTTTACTATATGTCATTGACTTCTGTATCTCGCACTCACATTAAAATGGTGCCTACCTACCTGTAGGTCCTAGCTGACTGGTAAAAAAATTTCCATCTAGTCCCAGTCATGTAATATTGCTCCAAAATAGTATGGAGAGACCTTGTCTAAGAAAGCACAACCTCTGTATTGCACAGCCCATATGTGGTAACCTAAAGCTTTGCCCTCCTTTCCATGACTTAGAGCTTTCTTAAAGGAAAGAATTTTGAGTAGAAGTCAGGTACATTTGGGCTTCAGAGGATACTTTGCAATTTTTTTTTTTTTTTTTTCCAACGTTCAGAGCAGTTCCCTGGCTCTCTTCACTCTGTGACTGAGGAAGGACTCATTTAACTTATAACAGCAGCACAGGAGAAGTAAAGTAGCTATATCAGAATGCCTGAGAGCAATGACATGGCACAAAGTTCCCTCTCTTCAAAGAATCACCAAAGCCACCATGCAGATGAAGTCTGAGGCTTTCACTTTTGATGACTTTCAGGCAGTCTCTCATCTTCAGGGGGAAATAGATTCTCTGAGTGGATCAGGACAAAATCATACCATGTAAGTACATAGCAGGTGTTTTTAAGAAGAAAACATCTTCAGTCTCTTTACAATAATTCAGAGTTTGCACAAGATAAAATATATTGAACAGGTTTTTTTACTAAGAAGAATTTTCAGGAGTACTTTGTACTCTTAGGACCTGAACTATGCAGACTCAGAAAAAGCAATAGACAAGCAGTGCATTAGCAAAATAAGCTCTGTTTATAAAAGCATTTAGAATTCACATTTACTATGTTCTTGGTTATAATAGTGACAGAATGCAACATAAGCCCTTCACTCTGTGGATTTAAATTTGATTCTACATTGAAGAGTGTAAGTATAGCATCAAAGTCAATTTATGCTTGTCTTTGTTCTAATTTAGGCTTTTTCTAGAGACTAGGGAAGAATATAGATATTGTTCGTATTTGATATCTGAACAGACTAAATCACACTTTCATTACTGAATACAGTTGCACTTAGAGAAAGTGCCCTTAGATACATGTCAATAATTGATCTCTGTAATTACTTGCACACAGAACTGATTTGTTGATTTTTTCTTTTTTTTTTTCCCCCTGTTAGGACACTAAGAATCAATTAGTCTTGTACTGTTAAACATGGAATTTCTTTTATAAAGTTGTGATCGCTTAGTATCTTTAGCTTTTTCTCTTCTATCCATCTTGCTAAGATGTGACTCACTCTAATTCAATGCCCTTATTTCCATCTGTGAAACATAACATTAGATTATAACTTGGTTCTTGGATATCTATTCACCATAAGTGTCAGAGACTTCTTTTTGTTGTTGGGCTTTTTTCTTTGTTTTCCTAAAAATAATAATCTTAAATAAATCCAGTCTTTTTGATCTTTCTATGTTTAAGTGTCTTTCATAAGCAAGCTTTTCTGCAAATATTTTAGATGCTTTATATCAGATGCTTTATTTATGTTGAACAGCACTTCTTTTACTATATAAAGATTAGTTTCAGTACCTCTCTTTCTCTTTTACAGCTTCTAGATACAATTCTTTCTTCAAAATTCTTTCCTGCTTTCTTTACTTTCTGCAGTTTTTTGTTTTGTTTTGTTTGTTTGTTTTTTGGTTTTTGTGGGTTTTTTTTTTGGTTGGTTTGTTTTTTGTTTGTTGGGGTTTTGTTATTGTTGTTGTTGTTTTGTTTTGTTTTGTTTTTCCATGAAGGATTAGTGTGGTGACCTGAGAGTATTTCTGACTGGAGAAAGAAGTAAAGGCTGTATTGACATGCCTTCCTAGATGCTATCTATCTAGGTTGGATGTGTATGAGATTAAGTTAATAGATTTCTCTAAGAGATCTATCAGGTAAAATGTTCTCATTTCACCAGCCTGCTACAGATTTAAACAGCTGGGTTTGGGAGAACAAGGAGTTCATGACCTTCAAGGAAATGACACAGTAATGTCACTGCACATTGAACTATCTTAGCTTATTTCACAGAACCAAAAACCCAAACCAAAACACGCCCTCTCTCCACCCAAAAAAACCCCCAAAAAACCAAAACAAAACAAAAAACCCAACAGTAAACCCAAAACAAACCCCACAATCTCCCCCCAAACAAATAAACAAACAAAACAAATAAATAAACAAAAAAGCAGGGAAATCTTTGGCACGTGAGCAGTTATTTTGAAATATCAGCAGGGATTCAACCCAGAGTGAAGAAAGAAGCCACCCACACCAGACATCACTCTCTGAAGAGTGAAACATAATAGATGTGTTTTCATTAAATTTCCTTTTTAGTTTCTTCAGGAGATCCTAGTGAACTTGTTTAAATGTCAAGTCCTGAAGGATTAAAATTTCTATTTTGACTTGTGTGATTGTGCATGTGTGTGAGCATCTGCCTTCATAAGTGAAGATGTCCATGTCAGTCTGCTACTGACAATATATAGATATGATGAAAGGAAAGAGCACTACAAGAAAACAAGAATTGAGAGGGCAGAAATGGTATCCTGAAGTAAATTTGTATTTTTCTTACTGCAGTAGCCATTATGTATCAATGGAAAGACTCCTTTTAGCAATGATAAGATTGAAAACTTCCTATGCTTCCAGACAATACAGGAAATTGTAGAAGTATTGTTTTTTTCTTTACTTAGAATCCTAAATTTTGCCTAAGCAATTATTAGATACAGTTAATTACACATGGAGCATATGATTGCATATGAATGTGCCTTAATAGCCTTCTGTAGGTTAGGCATGCTAGTACTTGTATGTCTCAGAAAAAGAAACTTTAAGTTTAAATGTATTGGAATGTGATCAGGTGTATGGTAAAAGTTACTGGGGAGAAACTTAAACTTTTGTCAGCCAATGCACTGTAACTCTGACAGCCTGTATGTACTGCAGGACTAACATGGAAAGTAACTCTAGTCAGCTAATGGCACAAGTTATTTTTACAACATAAAGACTGTAGAGACAATGATTATTTTAAAATTAATCTGTCAGGATCTAGTGATTCACACCATAACAAAACTCTGTTATAATGACTGAAATATCATTGTATCACAGCTATAAGATTGTTTTTTGGATGCAGTGAAGACTTCATAATGTTAAACAATACTTCCTTGAAAAAAAAAAAAAAAGTCAATATTAGTGCTTGCTGCTCCTTGACTAAGAAATTTATTGCATCTATACAAGTCTTCAAAAATGCATATATCCATAAAGAGATGTAGAAACATTTATGTTTATGTAAAATGCAAGCACAAGTATATATATATTTTTTTTATCTTGTAAGAAAGTATCTTAAAAATCCATTTGCCTGGTGCTTTTAAACACAGATCTTTTCTTTTTTTCCCCTGTTATGTAAGTTTAAAAGGACATATGTGTATACATTCTATTTTGCACTGAGACATCTGCTCACCCTTGTGGTAATCATCAAACATCAATAGGAAGATCCACTACCATAGGAGAAAAGTAGATTATGCCATAATTTTGTTTCATGTTCCATTCACAGAAAATTCTCATAATACTTTCTGATATCTGATTTATGTTTTGATTGATTAGTCCATTTCAATGACTATATATACATTTGTAAAATATATAAAAAATAATGCTATTTCTTAATACATATCATAACACAGGTTAATTTCTTAGTGTGTGTATATATTTAAAATAACAACTAAAGGCCCCTGAGAAGATGTCTAAGAGCAGGAAAAAGGAAAGTACCTGAGCATATCCTGAGTTCATTATCTGTCACATATAGTCACAAGGACCTTCTTTTTTATTTAAATGACATTTTCGTATAGGTTTAAATTGGAGAATACTGTTATATGTAGCAACATCCCTCAAAACAAAATAATTAAATAGCATGATTTTATACAGTGGATGACCTAAGAGGTTTACTGGTTTACTTTTTCCCCATTCTTTCCAATACTGCAGCAGCTTTGAAAAGACTAGATACAGACTTTTCTCTAGATTTTTTTGTTTGTTTGTTTGTTTTTGTTTTTACTATAGGGCAGAGGTAATAGACAACCTTTCTGTAGAAAAACTAAAAAGAAAAAAAAAAAAGGAAATTCTTGCAAGTGGATGTTGGTTTTGTTTTTATTTTTTTAAAAAAAACAACAACATTTTGCATCAGTCAAAACATTCATGTGTACTCCCTGCCTAGAGTCCTTTAAATGAGAAGAGTATGCCTACCTTTTTACAGGAAACAATGACATTTAGAGTTTGGCCCTGCAAGCACAAAATTTTGTATAAGTTGGACACCACTTCAGTATGTTGCAATACATCTAGTTTACAAAAACTGTATAAATCTCTGTGAAATGCCAGTTCCGTCTAATGGGGTAAACACTCCTACTGGTCTAATATTTAGCTTAGCAACATTAAATCTTACTATCCTGTGAAGGAAAAGTTCCTGAGTGGTACAAGATGGCCAGATGTGACATTGAACCCTACAGTTGTGTGGAGAAGGAGAAAGGATTAACATTCAGATAATCAATGCTTGTTTACTCAATGATGTCAAATTTCACCTTGTGGAGAGAGCATGCACTTCACTGTGTTTTCATAAATATTTATATATAAAGTGTAGTATTAAACTGGACAGTTACACTGGGATAAGAGAACATTAGCTAGGGTCATGCCTCACACTCAGTACTGGTTTCCTACAAAGAAAGAAGAAAACACACATGGAAACCATCAACTCATGAGTGCATTTTCAGGCAATAGCTATATGTGTACATACAATCAGAAGAATAACTCATAGTAAGTTATCTATGTTTTTGTAAGATCAGCCCCCTTTTTAATTGTGTTTGTATCATATCCTCATGGGGAAAAAAAACCCAAAAACTTTCTCTCACAATCTTTTCATTGAATAACAAACGAAAAGTTTAGAAATACACAAGGAAATGAACTTTTCAGTTAGAAAACTCATGTGGTGGTGTGAAATACTGTATAGGCCTTATCGGTAGGGAGCCCAGGGAATCAGTTTTCAGTGACAGTAGTGAAGTGGCAACATTTGGCTACCTGAGCTCAAAAGACAGCTTCCCAATAACAAGGGCTATTTGAGAAGCTTCAGCTGACCTCCTTAGAGGTCTTCAAAAGTCTGGAAGAAGCATCAGCAGACTAGCTGCCTGAAATACCTCTGCTAAGTAGCCTCATCAGTGCTTTTCCTTCATGTGGAAACTGGTTTTAAGCCGAGATTTTGTGTATGATCCTGGCCTGAGCTGTGTTGCAGCAGCCTTATAGTTGTTAAGGCTGGCTATACACAACCTTGATCCAGCCACTAATAGTAATCCATAGATTTTCCAGGTTTGACCTCAGACTTGTCTCATCACAATGGACTTGTCTGACAATTGTTGTATGGTGTCTAAGTCTGGCTAATTCATTCAAGATCTATCCTGACCTTGACTTGCAAACTCAACTTCCTTGCTTGACTTCAGGCCTTGTTTGTCACCAGGGACGTGTTTGGCTACCCGGATTCTTGCTAACTGTTTATCATCACCAGATTTTTTGTGCTTGCCTTGCTAGGGAACTGTGGGAATGGGCACTTGCCTGTGGCACAAATTTCTCTACCTCTCCTAGTGTTGTCCTTGCATCCTGCTTCTGGTTCCTACTTCCTGACAGATCAAATTGCAGTCTCCCATGGCCAAAGGAGGGGAGTTCTTGGAGGAGATGGTGCCAAGTTCATATTAGAGCTTCACAGGGGAAGTAATGGAGGCAACAAACAAAAGCTGTTGACAATTCCAGCTGAATGTATGTGGGAACAGACCCACAATATCAGAAGTGGAACAGATCACGCCAGAGATGGGTCTCTGGTGAAGATGAAGATGTCAACCAAAGTGCCTTTTAAACCTGAGGTTTTGTTACTGTATTGTAAACTAGTTCTGTATCTTCCCCAGCTCCCTGGAGGAAAACCCCTTACCTTCCTAATTAGTATGCAAGCCTTGCCAGGCCAGGTAAATCCTTCCCTGATTGGCCTATTGTTAA
>JAWWEE010000332.1:0-12955 GCA_035221455.1 Xenops minutus | reverse complement strand
TGGTGGAAGGTGTCCCTGCCCATGGCAGGGGGTGGCACTGGGTGGGCTTTGAGGTCCCTTCCAACCCAAACCATTCTTCGAGTCTCTGTTAATCCTGGCATAGCTGTAAGAGCAGGGGGTTATTAATTCCAGCCCTAAATCATGGCAATCATGCTCTTCGATGACAACTGTGAGCTATTGCCACCTTCAGTTATCAGCATTGCTCCCAGAATCATCTTTGGCTGGTTATCAGTCCTACTCACCTTAATTCTGTAATGAATGCAACAAAACACTTGCATTTCTTCCACTGACAGTAACAAATTAGATTTGATGCATAAAAGATTAAAAAACCCCCAAACAAATTTTAAATTGTCTGTTTCTTTGGTTTTTTTTTCTTACTCCTGTGAAAGTTTTAATGTTTTAAAATCACTTCATTGCTGCTACTTCAGATGCAGGACAGACTAATCATATGTTCTCATGACAGGCCAAGGTAGTTCCTTATATAAATACTTTGACTTTCTAATCCAAGCATGTGTTGATGCTTCCCCTGAGCCTTTACAAGGGCTGTGTAGATGCCATGAGGAGATCCAATAAGCTTTAAGAGGCAAATTGCAGGAGCTTGTGCTTTCCACACTAAAACACACTAAGCTCTCTGCAAGAATCTGCAGCCTGGGCTGTATTTAAAGTAAGGTCACACCTTCTTGAACCTTGAGAGTGTTCATAGGAATCCCTGAAACCAAAATGTGTGAGGACAGTGAGGGGTCTTTTTTTGCCAGTTTTCTTTTAAAAAAAATGCATTAATGGAAAAGCAGCAGTGACTTTTTAAAGAAGAAGAAGGACTGGAAGACTCATGGAAGATTCTGGAAGCAGAAAACTGGTGTGTCTATATTACTACCAGAGGAGTAGAACTCTATAAATCTCCAGGCAAAACCAGCCTGCAAATGTTTCTGAACAAAGTTTAATGCGTTGTATTTAGGAAATGTTTCGTAAAACCAAAGTAAATTAAATAAAAAATTTCCCTTCTATTTACAGTTTTCAGTAGATTCCACAATTCCTCACGATACTTTCCTGCACATCTTTGCATTGAGGTTTTAGCTCAATTCTAAAAAAAAAAAAAAAAAAAAAATCAATTAAAAAATTAAAAGCAAAATTTAAAGAACTTCGAGGTACAATTAAAACTTTCCACAATACCACACATTAACCACGCCCTGAATGCACATCACCAAGATCTCCATTTTGGAATATATTTCCAAACATCTCAGCCTGAATGATGATTTTGCTCAGCTTTGTTTCCTGATGTGTGGAGGTTGGGAATGTAAGAGAATTCCACAAGAGCTCAAGCCTATGGAGTTGAGCTGCGGACTAACTGGGAGTACTGGGATCTCCTTAATGCCTTCAGTCCTCTTCTCTTCCTCTTGGATGAATTAGCTCAGCATAACATGATTTGCCCCATTTTAAGTTTAATTAGCATTTTTTCCCTTTAGATCCCAGAAATTTGGTGGAGCATCATCACAAAAATATCATTTCTCCTTCCTACACCTCTTGCTTTTGTGGTAACAACCCTTAATAGCTCCACTAATCCAACTTTGCACATCATTATATGAAAACTGCCTGCTGCATTTCGTTTTTTTGCTTACTCAGCACATCCCGTGTGTCCAGTTGATCCCATCCCAAGGCAAAAAGGACAAAAGGCCCCACCAGGAGGTTGTTGTTGAGAAAAGCTTTGTAGAGCAGCAGAGATTCAAAAATAAAGATCTTCCTGCCTTTTTTTTTTTTTTTTGGTAACTTGGTTAATTCTTGGAAAATGAGGTTTTTGCTCTGTTAATAGACCATCCTTGTTGCTGGGTAACTGACATGTGGAAGAGGCTTCACATCAGACACTGATCCAGTGTTGGGAAATAACCTCTAAGCTTGACCAACTTGAGCAAATTTAAGGGCTTGACCCTTGTGCCATCCTTATTCTGGCATAAAATCCTGTACTGTGGGCCAGAGATACTCTTCAAAAGCTGTTGTCATAATTTATTTTTCGTTCTATGCCCGAGGATTTGGTATTTCTGATCTCCAGCTGTTGCTGTTTCTTGCACCTCTGTGATTATACGAAGGACTGAGAAATAAATGCTCGGCTCCGAAGAGATGGGGTCAGGAAGATTCCCCAGAAAGGATCAGCCCTGAAATCCTTCAAAGAACAGCTTTAGACAGAGATTTAAAGATGTGAAATCTGTTGGTGGCTGCTCAGCCATTTCGTAGAGATAATCTCCAGGATTTACCAACCTCATCTAACAGGGGGTTTTGTGGCCAAAGTATTAAAGGACATTGTCTTTCCCAGCAAGTACAGACCAGAGAGGAATCACTTTCTTTACCTTCTTATGGGCTGCACACTGAAATACTCCTGGGGTTTTATAGTTTTCCAACTCCAAAACCTTTGCCGAAGCAATCCTGTGGTTTCCTGAATTGTAAATAAATATCTAAATGCAAAATTGATACTCAAATGCCTCTTTCAGGTTAAGCCTTTCTTTTACTCTCTGTGAAGGCTGGGTTTTAACCTGAGGTTTTGCTTTTATGAAGTGCTCCAGGGTTGCTTGCCATGAAAAGGTTTTTAGGCATTTGAAGACCTGTGGTAAAACAAAAGGCTGGAAACCTCTGGGGATTTTCCTCCCAAGAAATAGCTGCTATCTATGAATTTGTAAGAAAGGTTAAATAAAAAAAATAGCAGGCAAATAGGACTTCTTACTGGCGAAGTCTGGCAAGTAAAGCACAATAAACCCCAGCTCTTTCTAATTTTATTTAATGATATCTAATTCTATCTTTTAGAACGTTAAGCAACTAAATTTATTATGTGACTTTAACAACGACTCTTGGCGTGGCTGGATTTGCTGGATGTGGATTTATTTAATGAAATCTCTTCAGTGTTTTGGACCAGTAGTTTCTTATTTATTTCTAAGAGAAACTGGAAGACCAGAATTGGGCAAGACATGTTTAAAGGACTCCTTTTAACATTTTTTGAGTAACCAACACCCAGAGCTCATCTCACTCCAACACCTTCCACTGCTTAGAGCCCAACCCCACCAATATTCTTCCTAAAATCACCGAGTTCTTAAATCTAGTTTTTAGTAGAGGGCTGCCAAAGAAGGTCTTACCCCTGGCAAGGAGTTCATGCCTTTAATTGGAATAATTTGAGATACACTTGCCATTATTCTTTTGGAATGACTCACTTGGTGGAAAAATCGGTGCTTGCTGATACCTACTCTTGAAAAAAATGAGGCAAACACCTTAAATTGCACCCTCTCAGTGAATCCAAATTGTCCTCAAAGCATGTGATGCACAGTAATGTACAATTTAACTCAATAAGGCTGTTTCCACAGGGAGTTGCAAGCTAACCAAAATTTTAGGGATTTTACAGGAGAGTGACTTTTCTTTTATTATTTATGGCATTTATTATTTTTCCCTCTATCTTAAAACCACTTTATTGCTGCTGATGTTGCACACATCTCGAATGATCAATATAGATGTGTTGTGTTAGTTTTATATTTCATTCAACCATCAAAGCCTTAATGAAACTTTAACCCAAATTCATATTGCCTCTTTTCAGAAACAGTTATTAGAATGATATTTTCTCATTAAAAAAAAAAATAAAAAAATCTTGTACCAGTATAGAAAAAGCCACATTTTGCTCATTTCCTTTAAGCAGAAGAAAAAAAAAAGAGGTTTGTTAGAGGAGAGAAGGTTTAATAAAGATTGAAAATCATCTGCCATATAGGAAAGTGATCCATAGTTGTTATTAAGATAAAATCTTTTTCAGGAGGCTGAATATTCTGAATGGAAACTCCATCATAGCCTATAAAATCTGCTCCAAACCTGGAGCTCAGCACGTTCACTCTTGCTCTCAGTATCTCCTTTTTTATTTTCCCAGTGTCTTTATTTCAATTATCTGGGTGAGATCGATCCTGTTGGTGTTTGCTTGTTATCAGAGAACTCATTTAAGAGAAGAAAATGTGAATTATAACCCTGTGGGACGTGGCTGGAAGCAATAGTCCTTCTAGAAGTGTAGAAATGAATTTGTCTGCCTTAGCTAATGTTCTTTGTCATCTTAATGGAGGGATAATTCAGTGAAGCACATAAGACTTGGGGGTGTCTGATTCTAAGATGATAAATACAAACTTAAGGTCAGATTTTTTTAATATTTTAGGATTTTGGTGTGAAAGGGATGATCCCCAGTGTGCCTCATTTCTGAGCTCTGACAGCCCTCACTGCTTTCCAGATATTTAATTTCTCCTCTCCCACTCTTTAGCTCTGCATTTGCCATTTTTCCTGTGCTTCTTCTTCATCTCCCTCACCCCTTATTTCCCCAGACCACTCCCAGTGTTTATTTCCCCATCAGAGAACACTCACTGCAAAAGTAACTAGAAGAGAGAAACTCAGTCATAAATAAGGCCAGACTTCTCCTCTACTTCAGGCTCAGCTTTTATTGTCCTACAAACTGTCTTTGTCAAGTGCAGGGGAGGATGAGAGGACATCTGTCTGCCTTTTGAGAGGAGAGATCTGCTCACAGGAAGAAAGGAAGGCAAAAAAAAATATTTAAAATTTTAATTTAATTGAGAATGGCAGATTTATTCTGCAGAGTGACCAATTCTGAGGTGAGGTGCTTCTCAATGTCTCTGCATTTGTGTTAACAAAACCACACAAGGATTTTCTCTGAGGCTTTGTGTTAAATGGTTTCTGATGGCACTTTCTTGGATAAATTAATTATTGTAAGTTGATCTCTTTGTTTAATAACGGGTGATAAGTGGCATGTGCCCTTGTGCTTCCTTTGGCTCGTTTTATGGTAACAGCACCATGACCTGTTTCCTGGAGTTTTCATCTGGTGAAATTGGGCAAGGATAGAATCCCAGAATCCCAGAATGGGTTGGGATGGAAGGGACCTCAAAGCCCACCCAGTGCCACCCCCTGCCATGGGCAGGAACACCTTCCACCAGCCCAGGTTGCTCCAAGCCCCGTCCAACCTGGCCTTGGACACTTCCAGGGATCCAGGGGCAGCCACAATCAGAACTACTTCGGTCTCCTTTTTGTCACCGTTTTGCTCTCAAGAATTCACAAATTTTTACTCCACAATTTCTGTTTCCTGATGCAAAATTGCTCGAGGAATTACCCATTAAGCCACTGTTTCCTGTGTCCAGCAGTTTCTTTGGGAAAGCCTTCAGTTATGAATTTATTCCATTCCTTACACCAAGTCTGAAATTAGGGATTTAGTGTAACCAACCCCTTGAGCCCTTCTTTGGGAGAAAGATGGTTCAGAGGGGGTTGGAAACCTGACCCTGAGGAATTTTGAGGGTGTAAAGAGCAATCCTTCAGCCAGTAAGTCATTTGATGTCCAAGGTTCAGCAGCTCATCCTCCAATTTATTGCCATTGAGTTATTCCAAATTAAAAAGAAAAAGAGATATTTGAAGACAGGGGTTACTGAAAACATCTCTCCTCCATGGAACTATGCTTGGATGACTGGAAATGAAATTTTAGGGAGAAACCTCCCTGGCACATCAGTGTTTTGGGCAGAGACTGGGATGGGAACATGTTCCAGTGGGTCTCCATGTCCAAGGACTGCCAGGTCCACAGGCTGAGTGGAAGGAAAAGCTGCCCCCCAACCCCAGAAGGAACAAAGGAAAAGGGGAGCACCCTGAAGTTACTGGACTTTCAATTTGTTCTTGGACATGAGTGTTACCTTTAGTTTGCTTGACATGTGCTATGTCAAGAAAAAAAAACCCAAACTTCCCATCATCTAATAGATGTCAAGGGTTTGTTGTTTTTGGTTTTTTTTTCTTTTTCTAAGGAAAAAAGTAATGAACAGGGTGGAAAATAATATTTTGCAGAAAACAAAGGGTTTGGGTTTTTTGTTGTTTTTTTTCCACATCATGTTTAATTATGTTTTGGTAAGACCAAACCAAAACCAGAAACCCACACGAGTTTGAGTTCAGATCTGCTCGGTGTCATGGTCCTCCTGACTCCAAACTGCCTTGTGGGAGAGCAGAAAGTGCCAGGGAGACCAAGGAAGGAAAACATCTGCTTCCCATGGCCTTTTAGGGCAGCTAAAATGAAATCAGAAAGACAGAGCTGTGGCTTCTGCAGGCTCCCTGCATTGCCCCCAACTCTCCTGCACTAAATATCCTGGTAAAAACAAGTGGGATTCTGTAGCACGTTTACAGAATTATTTTGTGCTGCTGTTGACACAAACGTCAGGGTGAAAATTTGAAAGATAAGCCCTTTAATTCTATTTATCTATGCTTTGAGGCTTTTTAATTTCCCTCTACTAAGAGATCTTGGGAAATGTTTTCAATTTGCATCCTGTGCATGTTGAAGGAAAAGCCCAACCAATGGGCTACATGGAATATAATATTTTTATATAATATTAGATGGGGGAGGATCTGCTGTATTTTTTAATGTGAAAACAATCACAAAAAGTCTCTCTTAATTTTCAGAGATTGAGTCATGCTCTGCCTTACAGATTTCAGCTGAGTTACCAGTGAGGGTGACTATGAGAAGCTGTTAGTTACCTTCAGTGCTGGATGAGATAACATCTCATAAACTTTCAATTCATCCAAAATACTTTAAGAATTGTATTTCTTGCAATGGGAAGCTATCAGAAGGTTTAGGAGGTGTAATGTTTTTGCTTCAAGCACTTTGAGTCAATTGAATGGCTCAGCTGAAGAGATGCTGACCCAGTGTTTTTCAACAATATAAAGTGTGGGGACTGTTCTGCTTCAAATCCCCATAACAAGAAACTGCTCAGGTTGCAAGGAAAGAATGTGGAGGCTCAAATAAAGCTCTTTATTGATAGATAAAAATATTATTTGTGTAGGTTTGGGGTGGCCAATTCTACAGCTGGAGCTGCCTGGGGGCAGTCACTGGGTCTGTGTGATTCTGGGTGTAAATCAGCATATTTAAGGACACAAACATTGCTTACCAGCCGACCCCTGTAGTGCAGGATCTGGAAGGAGACCTTCTCCTCTTTCCCAGAGAAGCTGTGGCTGCCCTTGGAATCCTGGAAATGTCCAAGGCCAGGCTGGACAGGGCTTGGAGCAACTTGGGTTAGTGGAAGGTGTCCCTGCCCATGGCAGGGGTGGCACTGGAGGGGCTTTAATGGCTCTTCCAACCCAAATAATTCTGGGAATCTGATTCTGGCACTATCAGAATGTTCCACCTGGATAGATCCTGGGACATGTTTTGTTGTGAGTGTGGGAGGAATTCCCTCAGAGCTTTGCCTCAGAATGGTTTGTTCTCTCAGAGCTGTCCGTGGTCTCTTGGTTGTGTCACATCAGCCCATGGTCTCATTTATGCAGAGACCCTCAGGAGAGTCCCTGGACCACCCGGGAACCTGTGCCTAAATGTGTTCTGAGTGCCCAGACCAGTCATAGCCACCACACAAACCTCAGATCCAGCCCAGTATCTCAGTTATAACTCCAACACCGAGCATCCTGCAGCCCTTGGAAGGATAACAAGAAGGCTGCTGCCCTCTGGGGATGCCCAGCCTGAAGTTTGGACTTGGCCTCTGTTTTTCAAAGCCTAGAAAAACTTGTTGTTGTTTCATACAACTGAAGGAAATTCAGGTAGTGAAGCCACCTCGCTCATTTGCTGTAGCTTTGCTGAGAACTCTGCTCATCTCTTCTCTTGCCTGAGGAGATGAGCCCAAGTTCCTCCAGAGGAATGGCCCAAACACAGCCTATAAATTATTCCCAGGTAGCAGCACATTCTGTCAGTCTTGACACTTCACATAACAAACTTTGGGGCTGTTCATTGCACAGAAATCAATGTCAGAGCTACTGGGTCGGGGTGGGAAAGTCAGAAAGCGAGCTGGAGTATGGAATTCAGAGAAGGAGGAACCCAGCAGCTCCCCATTTCAAGGTTTTGATAAGTGAGGTAACTCATTCGATCACATGTAGTAGAGTGGGAAGGAGTCGTCCAGGTTGGGATCAAAGGTGTTCCAGCAAAGGCTTTTGTACATAAATTTAACTCATTTTTTTTGTTGTTGTTGTTATTTAACCAGTGCTTTCCCTCTCACTTTTCCATTTATACCAGCACCAAATAAAAAGACCTGCAAGCTCTGAAGTTGCTCTGAACGACTGTCCAGAAGAGACATAATTATTGTTTTTTTCATGTCTTTACATCCTTCTACTCCTTCTGCAATTCCCACATGCTGGCACACGGATTTTCCTGCTGTCTCTTCTCTAATCCTCATTTGTTTGGCTCTTCGCATTCCCATGGATTTAAGAGACCTGGCGTGTCTTTCATCCAACTAATTTCACATCCAGCCCCTTCTGCACATGTTTTTTCTCTGATTTCAAACAATGGGGAACATCAATATAAGACTTTTTTCGGCACCTCCAGTCAGAGATTTTCTGACTTGGAGAAATTGCTGCTCTGCCTATTTTTTGTCCTGCTTTAATTTGGATTTTTATGAGAAGATAAAGCCCATTAGTCAAGGTCAGGATGGTTTTCCCTGAGCTGAGGCACAAGATGTTCTTAAAAGCAAAGTAGACAGTGAAGGATGATAAGTTTAATAAATATTAAACATATTAAATATTACTTAAACCCCCCTAACAAGTATAAAATTATAAGAAACAAATAAAACTTGATTTTTCTAAGGAGGATTTATTTTCTTACTATTTTCTGACCATTTTAACATCATATTATAAGGAAGAGTAGTTGCTTAAGCCAGACTCATTTTTTTTAATGGAATCTTTCTACTTTATTTATCCTCTTGAAGTTGATTCTAAACTGGGCAAAATCTGGCACGTGAATTTAAACTCCAACAGTAACTGCAGCACAAAGAGTGCTGGGAAAATGCCTCAAGATATTTATTTTCCTGCCATTGGAAACACATCTGGAACTTAAGTTTCACTACAGAAATGAGGTTGAAAATGAAGTGATTTGCTCTGAAATCCCTTCCAAGGGAAGACTGAGTATAATAAATGTTTCACTTTCTAGAATAAGCAGTGCATGACATGAGTTTTATTTTCTTTGTGGGAAAGAATGCAATAGGTTGAGTTGTGTGGCAGCACATTGTTAATATTTGTTTTAATTATGCATCAACTTTGATACAGTAAATACACAGCATATGCACATTGTGTGGGAAATGATACAATTCGTGTCTGGTGGTGAATCAGAAAAATTAGCCAAGTGGGATTATTTCTATAAATTCATTTGTGGCAACCTGCACTCATCAGGAAATTCATGATATATGGCCAGCAAAATCCAGGGTAAAGAGCTCAACCATTTCTACTAATCTTATTGTTATTTTTTATCAAATATTAATTTCAAATATGCTTCTATCTAGAACCAGATGTTCTCAGTATACTCTTCATCACCTTTTGGCTACACACTGGAGCATGTTTTGAAAATACAATTATTTTTTTTTTCCCATAGATTTAATGATGAAATTGATTTTACTTCAATTTTCATAGATTTCATTTATTTAACCCCTGTTTTTTCACATAAAATAGATGCAGAATCAGGTTGCATGTCACTATGTCAAAAACAAATGCAAGCCTGCTTTAACTTTATAAATGAAGGAACTTTGTTTTGGAGCAAAAGGAGAAATACAGAGGTTTATCCTGGAGAACAATAAAACACCTCCCACTGTCTGTTTCCTCCTGAACTCAAGAGAAACATGTGAAGAGATAGAGGGGAAATATTTCCTTCAAGAGTTCCTCTGCAATTTCCTTCTGCCCAGCAATGGGCTGGAGGTGCAGGACCAACCTGCAGCCACTTTTCTGCTCAGATCAGAGGAGTTTCAGAGATCTTCAGTCTGACAGGTTAGCCTCCAATATTGAGCAAACTATTTCTTTGCCCTTCCCCTGTTAAATTTGTGATGATTTCTCCATTGTTCTATCAGCTATGCCACTTTATCCTTGTAATTCAACATTTTGGGGGCCCATTCTCTTCCTGTTTGGGATGGTGCACACTTGCATTTCTGCCATACCCATGCATTTAACATGGGCATGCAAATGACTTTATTAATGAAAATCTTTTGTATTTGTCCTTATCCTTGATAACTTTTTTATTTGTGAACAGTTGGCCTTCTCATATGGATTGTTTCATTTGGTTTTAGAAGGATTCCTATCAGATTAACCTTTTGCAATATTATATATATCCAGATTCTGAATTGGTTTGGGGATTGTTTTTCCCTTTTTTTATTCCTTTTGTTTTTCTTTTATTTGTTTGTTTCTTTGGATAAGTTGGTTTGGGAGATGTGATTAGTATGCTAAGGGACATCTTGCCTCTTTATCAGTTGTGTTGATTGGCTGGGTTTGATGGTTGCATCTTTGGTCTTGCTCTTTAAAGAAGTGCCTGCCCAATTAGTTTCTCATTAGAAAAAGAACTGAAGAAGTCTGTTAAACATCCCATTTGATTAATTTTTCCTGGCTTTCATTGTTGGCTGCGGGCACAAAGGGAAAGCTGAGGAGGAGAATAACCAAACTGCTTAACAACTGGAAAATTAAACACACAGAGGACAGGGAGCCACTGTTTGGGCCAGCCCTGCTCTTGGCCATGGCTGTATTCCAGAGGCTCCAAAAACTCTCTGGGATTGACACTTTCTGCAGCTCAGAAGTACCTGAAGGGTTTCTCAGAGTGGCCTCTTGAACATCTCTATTTCTCTCTTTACCTATAAATGTATTTATGTTAAAAAGGTTACAGATATCCATAAATATGAAATATTTTAGTATATACAAATGGATGCAGATTTTTATTTTGCATTTAAGCACCTATTTATAAAAGTGCATAAATAAAAATGACTTAAAAATATTTAAGGAAATTAATGAGCAAAGTTTGAATGTGAATAGGAAGAGAAAGAAAAAGGAGGAGAAGGAGAAAGAGAGAAGAGAAAGAAGAAAAAGTGGGCTTGGAATTGGCACTTTACAAGTGTCCTGAACAAATCCTGGCCTGTCTGGGCTGGAGGGAGTCGAAGACATTGCTGGGAATGGGGGGACATGGACACCCTGGAACAGGTCTGTGATCCAAGGGGGTAAATGGACATGGAAATTCATCTGTCAGTGTTTCTGACACTGCCAAAGAGGAGTTTGAGAACCTCTTGATGTGCTCAGCTATTCCAGCTCCAGCCTGGCCCAGCACATAAAACCAGGTGCATGGCCATGGCTTTTTAGGGAGTTTTCTCACAGGTCAGGGTTTCAGGAGATTGATCAATCCTGGCAGCCCTTCAGGATATTTTAGCAGGAATTGGTCGTGTTTGGATCACTGAAAATCTGTCCCTTTTGAAAGGCTGGCAGTGTATACTGTGAGTCCCAATGCGTGTCTCTTAATTACCTGAGAAGTAATGCCAATTGCACTCCAACTTCTCTCCTTTGGCTTATCTTGGAGTTTGAGATTTTAAATTTTATGTTTAAAATTTCAACTCAGCCTGGAGAATTCCATCCTTCTCACACAAGGAGCTCATGTGGGTTTTTTGGCATAATGAATTCCCATGTGAGGAAGAACCTTTCAGCTTCCAGTGTTAAATATAAGGCAGTTTTGCACTGCAGATATTACCAAGCTCAGTAGTTGATGAGATTATTAACTGATCCTGTCAATGTGCTTTGTAAATGGACTTGTTTAACTCCATCCAAACAGTTCTGTGGAGCAGTGCTTTTTAAAGATGATTAATAACCTGCAGGTGACAGCAGTTCCCGGAGAAATCTGTGAAGACCTTTCACTTCTTTTCAAGTAAAAATGCATGAGGTATTATTTTAACAGTTGGGTAAGACATATCTCCTTCATGTCACAAGACTATTAAATATCTGGTTAATTAACCTCTTCCTCTTAATCCTGAGTTTGTCCAGACTTTCTGACAGTTCTGACAGAAATAAAGGAATAAAATACTCATTTGTAATAATCCAGTTTAACAGAAATCACACTTCTCTGATCCCTACACTGTAACCTGCTGCAATGTGAACATGCTAAAACTGCTATCTATTACTATTTGCCTTCATTTTTACTTGTACAGACTTTGTACAAAGGATAAGATGTTTTACTGCAAGCCTTCCAAGAAATAACACTTTATGTTTAAAGCACTGAGCATAATAATGGTGGCCATTATCATAGAATTATGGACTCCCAGAATGGTTTGGCTTGGAAGGCACTTTCAAGCTCATCTCATTCCAAGAGCAGGGACACCTTCCACCAGCCCAGGTTGCTCCAAGCCCCGTCCATGCCCTGAACATCTCCAGGGATGGGGAGGAATAGGGAGGGGGATTAGGAACAGAAGGTTCTCTCTCAGTTTACACTCTTTAACAAAAGGCAAATAGAAAGAGGAACGTGCAAAGTCCATTTTAGGACAACTTAATATCTCCCCCATCATTAGACATGGCTGTGTAGTGGCATTTACATCTCATGTCCTCCTTGGTGGCTGAGCGCGGTCCATGGGCTGGGATAACAATTCCCGGGATGTGTTTGAGCCCTCCAGTGGCCGCCGCTGTTGTTTGTGCTTTGCAAACTGCCAATTAGAGCGCCAGTGTTGATTAAAGCAGCTCCTGTGTCTCTGGGTGCTCTCGGCAATATGTTTCTGTGAACCTGAGCTGACAAAATATTTTGCTGCTCCTCCTGAAAGAGCGAGGGGAATCGTCTGTCACAGCGGCAGCGCCCGTGGCCCCGATCCTGCCGGCGTATCACTGCCAGCACCGCTCCTGCATGGCTGATTATCCTCCTGCTCACACCCACGGAGGGTTTTCCCGGGATGCCGTGGCTCACACAGCCTTCCCCGGGGCAGGAGAGAGCGCCCTGCCCGCCCTGCCTGCCCTGGGAGGGACCGCGGCGCTCACCTGGACAGGTGTTGACATGGGATGCTCTGAGTGCAGAATCCCGGGATATGCTGAGCTGGGAGGGACCCCCAAGGACCATCCAGTCCAACCCCCAGCCATGCACAGACCCCCCAACAATCCCACCCTGTGCCCCAGAGCATCATCCAAACCCTCCTGGAGCTCTGGCAGCCTTGGG
>JAWWEE010000331.1:0-12973 GCA_035221455.1 Xenops minutus | reverse complement strand
GGGATAACTGCTGGAAGGGGATAACTGTGCTGGGAGGGGGGAGAACTGTGCTGGGAACAGGGATAAATGTGCTAGGAGGAGGGATAACTGCTGGGAGAGGGAATAACTGTGCTGGGAACAGGGATAACTGTGCAGGGATAGGGAATAACTGTGCTGGGAACAGGGATAACTGTGCTGGGAGGAGGGATAACTACTGGGAACAGGGATAACTGTGCTGGGAGGGGGGAGAACTGTGCTGGGAAAAGCCATAAATGTGCTGGGAACAGGGATAACTGTGCTGGGAACAGGGATAACTGTGCTGGAAGGGGATAACTGTGCAGGGATAGGGGATAACTATGCTGAGAGGAGGGATAACTGATCCTGGGAGGGGGGATAGCTCAGCTGCCAAAGGCTTCCCACATGCCACAAACTCCTCTTTCCCTTTTGGCACCTCACTCTTGATGTTCCCAAAGTTGGCCTCGGCCCTTCTGGCTGCTGTCACAGGACAAAAGTCCCCAGGAGAGGGACAAGCCACCACTCTCAGCCCTGGGAAGCTGCTCAATGCCTTGTGGAGACTCCAGGTGAGGAGCCCTTGGGATTTCCAGTGCAAACCCCCCACAAAAAAAAGAGGGGGAAAAAGCCAAAACCCACAGTGGGAACAGGTTGGGGCTGGGATGATGCTGAGAAAAGAGGATCCATCACCCTGGACCACACACCAGCATTGGGAAAAATACTCCTGCAGCCTTGGAACCACTGCAAAGAGCCCCAGGGATGAACAAGTCCCTTCTGGCCAGCCAGGAGGGGCTTCCCAGCAATTCCTCAGCAATTCCTCAGCAATTCCTCAGCCCACACATGGCAAAAAGGTCGGTATTGCCTAAAATGTCTGGAGATTTCTTCCTTGCCTTCCCTGCTCCCCCATCCCTCAGCCCATGATGGAGACATTCAATTAAGACCCCCAATGTTTGGGGGGTGCAGCTGCCCCCACATGCCCGTGGGGATCCCACACCATGGGGATCCCTTGAGACCCCCCCAAATCCCATGTTGGAGATGGAGATTTGGAGCCAGACCAGCTAGAGCAGCACCTGAGCATCCACCCGGGACGCTCAAAGGACTCGGGGCAAACTTAATTCAACTTTTTCTGATGTTTCAGGGGGATTTTCAGCAAAGCCAAGTCTGGAAAAAAAAAAACAAACCCAAACTCAGGCACCTGTGCTGGGAGGGGCTGGAATTTGGGATCACGGGTGGAGATGGCAAAAAGGAGGCTCCAAACCACGCACAGAGATGCCAGGGCTGGGCTCAAGGATGCCCACACTGATATCCCAGGCATGATCCCAGGCATGGATCTCCCTCCCTGCTCCAGCAAAAATGGACTGGGAGAACTCCAGGCATGTTCATCAAATTCCCTGGGCTTTCTGGAGCTGCAGGAAAACTCGGCTTCTCTTGCATTAATTGGGTGATGAGAGGAGATGATAGAAGGGCTAAAAGCTGGAAGCCCAGAGAGCCAGATCCGTAGCAGGAATGCCTTGGTGAGCAGGCAGGAAGATGCTGAAGCAGAGGCTTTTGCCAGGCTCGGGTCAAAACACATCTGTGAATAATTGAACAATATTCACGTTGGAGGAGTCAGCAATTCCACACCACTTCCTCCACAGGCTGGGAGGGAGGGAGGGAATGGCTTTGGAGAGGGAGGGAGGCAGAGGAGACAAAGCAGCTCCAGCTGGGACAGCAGCAGTGGTGATGCTGGGACCTCCTGGGTTCACTCGTGGGCACAACCCCAGAGTTTCTGCTTCAATCCACTCGGGAGAGAAGGCAAAGAGGAAGAGGGTGGAGGGGAAAGGTGGAAGCTGTAATAGGTTTTGAATCCTGCATCATTTTTCTCCCTCTGAAAGGTCACTGACAGCTGGCCCTATTAACAGGGACCTTTGGTGGAGAAAATTGCCTTGGAGAGGGTGATTTCCAGGAGTGACACTCCATTGATTGCACTGAGTCCCTGCCCGTGGCACGTGGAGACTGCCTGGCTGCCACCCCAGAGCTCCCTCCTGTGCCAGCCCCATCCCAGCACCGGGATACACTGCAGGAAACCCATTCTCTAAGCTTCAATCATGGCATGGTTTAGGTTGGAAGGCACCTTAAAGACCACCCAGTCCCACCCTGACATGGGCAGAGACACCTTCCACTAACCCAGGTGGCTCCAACCTGGCCTTGGACACTTCCAGGGATGGGGCATCACCAACTTGTAGCCAAGCACATCCCTCACACTCCCATCCATAAATAAGACCCTTCCCACTAAGTTCCTCCTCTTTATTTTTTTTTTTTCCACTGAAGTTCCTTTCCATTCCCATGTGCATTCACACCCTGTTCCTCAGAGCTGGGAAGTGAACATCCCCTTCGTGTTCCCACTCCCCCAGCTGCCAGCAAACTCCTCCAAGGATTAGCAAATGATTAGGAAGTGCAACAGAAGTCATAATTGTTTAATAAGCAAGAGGGATAATGGGAACCACCAGCGTGGAGCAGCCAGGACCACCAAATCCAGATTTTTAGCAGAGGGGTGGACAGGCTTGGGGGGGCTGTGCTGGCCCCCCATCCCTTCCATCCTCCCCTCATTGCCTGGTCCCTCCAGACTCCCCAGCCCAACCCCTGACACTGTTCAGTACTCCATTAAACAGGGGAAAATCCCATAAACCCCACAAGGATGGCTGTGGGATCCCACTGGGAGATGGGGAGTGAGGAGCAGAGCCCGTGGGATGCAGTTTCTGGAACAATTAACATTCACGTCAACACTGAGGCCGAAAAAACCATCATCCTCCAAATTTTGGGGCACCCAGGGGTGACAGACAGACCCTCCAGCCCAGAAACACCCAGCCCAAGGGTGCTGCTGCTCCAAGGGTGGGGCTGTGAGGAATTCCAATCCCCCTCCCAGCTCCCCATGGAGTCAGGGACAGTGAGGAAAAGCAGGAGGGGAGAGACACAGGAGGCTCTGCCTGTTCCTATAAAGTGCTCCCCCGTGGGGGGGGCTGTGAAGGGCTCTGCAGGATCCTGGAATACTCGGGGAGATGCTGAGCTGCCTAATTTGGATGAATCTGTCACGGAATCCCAGGGCTGCTGGGAGGGAGGTGCAGCCACGCTGGAGATTTGCACCTTGCTTACAACTCACTCAGGCTCCGAGCCAGAAAACCACCCTGCTCCTCCAATTCCTTTCCAGAGTGGGAATTCCAGAGCCCAGGAGGAGTTTTTTTATCCACCCACAGCAGATGGGAATGCTCCCCGTGCCCATGTTTGTGGCACAGGCTGCAGCTGGTGCCTCTCTGCCTGCTGGGGTGAGGAGGGTGAAGGGCTTGGAGAGGTGATGAAGGTCTGATCCTCCTTGGGAAACAGACTGAGCATCCACCTTCTCTTTGTGGGAAAAATAACCTCCAATGCATGGAAATAATCAGGGTAAACACAAAATTAACATGTTTCAGCCAGACTTGACGTGCTCCCCCAGCTCCAGAAGGACTCCTTCCCATCCCCAGCATCCAGCTTTGGCTGGGACCTGCCATATGGATTAGATTCTTCTCCTGGAACTTGTTCTACAACACATAAAATGAGTTATTTTCACTTGGACCCACCAGCTGCCATTGCTCCCCCTTTCCCTTTGACCTATCCTGCTTCTCCAGCTTATTTATGGGCATAATTACACTATTGATTTCCTGACAGCTTGCCCTGACCTTCACTGTTTTACAGGTTCCAGCTTCTTCCACAGCAAAGTTTTTCCTGGGCCTTGGCAGCCTGGGTGAAGGTGGGTGATGCAAGGAGTAATTGCCAGTTTTCCTGGCACTATTCCTGCTCCTTGGGAGGTGCCAGGATCCATGCAGGAAGGGGCTGGCAGTGGGGACAGTGCCTGTCACCTCCTGCCAGCAGGGAGCAAGCAAAGGGCAAACTGCAGGAGGAGGATGGATCCCTGCTGAGATGCTGGTGACGCAAGAAATTCCCTGAAAAACAGCTTGCACATGGATTTAAAGGGGATGGTGTTGGCTTCCTCAGCCAGGCAGATTGGCCTGGTGGTTTTAGCACCAAAAGAAAATAAAGTAAATCTCATCCACGGCATCATCAGGAAAGTTTGTTCAGACTTTCCCACTCTGAAAGGCTCCAGGAGAAAACTCAGGGACTCACAGGGGATTTTGACACACGACTCCATCCTGGATAAGTGAAAGCAGTGGCAGATTGAAAAGAACACGGAGCCAAGGGGGGAAAAAACAACAAAACAAAGCAAAATTAAATTAATTCAGTACTGAAAGGTTCTTCTTCCAGAATTAGGATTCGAGTGAAAACACATTGAGACAGCAACATTTCCCAGCGATGCGTAAAACCACAGCCAATTCCTGTGCGTGGGAGGGGAAAAAACCCTCCCAAACCCCACTTTCTCCACAGGGAACTGGTGGCTCCTGACTGGGAGCTCAGCAGGAAAGCTGGAGCAGGACCAGAGGCCACAGGGATGGATGGGCAAGGAAAGGGGGGATCATTCCATGAGCAATCAGCTCTGCCTTCCCCTCGGGCTGGCGGGATCCTCTCTTGGGATATCCTGGTTATAAGAAAAATCTTTTTATTTAATTTAGTTAGGATACAAATATCTGTGGGATAAAGAACTTTTGCAAAAAGAAAGTTTCTGTTTCAGCACGTGCTGGGTGCCCACGGAGGTCCAAAAAGCACACGCCCAGCCCAAAAATCCTGCTTTTTATGTGCCCCTAGGGTCCCACCTTGTTAGTATAATGAGAGGAGTGGACCTCTTCTTCTGATGGGATTTGGGATGCCCCCCTGTGCAGGGAGAGGGGGTCTCCTGGTCAGAATGAGCACCTTCTCCTGCACACAAAGGACTTGCCACGTGGCAGGGGCCCTTTTCAGCCATATCATTATCTACTTTCATAATTCCCTATTCCCGAAGGCAAATTGTCCCTGGCACCATTTCCAGACAGGACCTGGTACCTTACAACTTCCACGACACGCCTAAAGAAGGTAAGTCCTGAATTAATGAACTATTTGCTTGTAATAAAGCCATATTCTTTTATTTCCCAGGCCAGTTGTGCCAGGGAGCTGCTGCTTCATCCTCCATGGGCAGGGGTGTTGTCTGAGCCTCCCTGCCTGCAGTGCTTCCTTCTCAGCTCTCCAGGAACAGCAGGTTTCAAAGCCCTCAAATAAATCAGCCCAGCACCTCGGAGGGGATGAAGCTGCAGGTGCTTCACGCCGGGCCATGGTGGGGAAATTGAAATTGATGCTCAGGTCCCAGCTCCTAAGAGATGCTCTGACCCACTTCCAGCAGGAAAACCTCCCTGCAAAGGGATTATGGGATGTTCAGAACTCATTTAACTCCTGCCAGCCCTTTTTGTTGCCCCCAGCCCAGCCTGTCCCTGTTGGGACACCCCAAGGTCAGGCAGAGGTGACACCCAAAAAGCAGCATCACTCTCCTTCCAGGCGCTCCCAGATTTTCCCTTTTTATGAACTCGGGGCTATTCCATGTTTTCCCAACCCTCAATGTCACTGCCTGTAGTGGAGCAGCTAAAAAACCCCAAAAGTGGAGCAGATACCCATAAAAACCCTTCAAAGGCAGCGTTTGGCCAGTGCATCCTCCAAGAAAACAGATTCCAAAGGAACAGGCAGTTGTGGGAAGCACCAGCAGCACTTCCAAACATACAACATTCCCTGCTCCACACATTTTTGCCAACCAAAAATGTGGATTTACAGGCACTGAGAGACAACTGGGGCCCCCAAAGCAAGTGGGGGCCCTGGGGTGGTAAAGAGACATTCCAAGGGCTTTGGCTCCTCCTGGAGCTGCTCCCACCCTGGGACAGATTCCTGGGTTCATTCCCTTCAAAGGGCTCCCGAGGGGTGCTGGGGAAGGGGCTGGTTCTGCTCTTGCCCCCCCAGATTTGGGGCGAGGGGATGGATAACCGAGCAAGGGCACCGGAGCAAACGCTGCTCATGGAACAGGGACTTGGATAAATGATCGAGGCAGGGGCTTGGAAAAACAAGCCCTGCTCTTCCAGTGGGAACTCAGGATCTTTCCTGAGCTGTAAACACACGGGTATGGCCAAGTAAATCATGGCTGTTCCTGGCATGGGGCCCTGGGCCATCTCCAGCTGCACAGGGATGTGCCCAGGGAGAGCCCCGTGCCAGGGGACACGGAGCAGGAGGAAAATACCATCGGAAAAGCACTTTTCCGAGCCTGCACTGCAGCCAGCACTGGAAGGGGAACCTCAGCAGTGAGGCTGAGTGTTGTCCCCAGTTGATCTCAGTCAGCCAGAAACACCCATAAAAGGCTGGGAGAATTGGGGATGTCCAGCCTGGAATAGAGAAGGCTCTGTGAAGAGTTTAGAGTGCCTTGCAGTGCCTAAAGGGAATCCAGGAGAGCTGGAGAGGGACTGGGGATAAGGGATGGAGGGACAGGACAAGGGGAATGGCTTCCCACTGCCAGAGGGCAGGGATAGATGGGATATTGGGAAGGAATTCCTCTCTGGGAGGGTGGGGAGACACTGGCACAGGTTGCTGTGAGAGACTGAAATGCTCTCCCATAGCAGGAGGCAAAACACCATCAATTCCTCCAATAAATCCACACCATCCCTTGGCAAAGCAGCCCTGGGTGATGCCAAGAAATACTGTATTGCTCCTTTTTATCCCCCCTCCCTCCCCCAGCCAGAAATAGGTCATAATTTTAGCAGCCATTAGACTAATTAGCCCCAGTGAAAACACAAGTGAGGGGGGGGATTCAGCAAAGCCAGTAATTGAAGCCAAATAATGAATATTTAACTCTCTTAAGTAAAGTTTAATTAAGTTATCCTATGGTTGAGACTTCTTGCAGCATTACCATGGCTTTCAAGCATTTAAGATGAAGCCAAAAATAACCTTTCCAGAGCCACGTGGTCCCCTCTGCCCCTCTGGGCAGAGCTGTGTCACCGTTTAGCCCACAGGCTTCATTATCAGTAGACTTGAATTAATTTAATCAGAGACTCCTGGAATGGTTTGGGTTTGAAAGGACTTTACACTCATCCAGTTCCACCCCATGCCATGATCAGGGACACCTTCCACCAGCCCAGGTTGCTCCAACCTGGCCTTGGGCACTTCCAGGGATGGGGCAGCCACAGCTTCTCTGCCCACCCTGTGCCAGGGCCTGCCCACCCTCCAAGGGAGGAATTTCTTCGCAGGAGCTTAAAATCTTTGAAAAAAAAAGAGCTTAAAATCCCTGAAAATCCAGGCGGCTGCTCCCCCTTTTGAATGGAACCAAACCAAGGGGTTGAACACCCCAGTTTTAATTCACCCTCCAGCACGGAGAAGCTGCCGGGTTTGCTTCACTTGTGGTGGCCATTCCCTGGTGACAGAGACCAAAGGAGCTCCTTTTGCGCCCCCAAAAGTGTTTTATACCATAAAACCCCCCTACCCATCCATCCGCTGAGGATGCCTGGAGGTGCCCCCGCTGCTTCCAGCCCCTCGGGCTGCCCTTTGCTCCTTGAGCCAAACCCAAATTGATCCACACCTTTCCCCTCTCTGCCGGCTTTGCCCTTTACAGCTCTGAGCGCTTTTTGTCGCTGAGCATCCCCTCCTGCAGCCCAGGCGGGAGCGCACCTGATGAGCAGCGTTAATGGCACTCACTAATTGCGCAGCGCTCCATCTCCCCCACTTAATGCACCATTAGCAGCGGGGCCAGAGCGGGTCCCGGCGCTGGGGAGGGGTCCGAGCCCACCGTTTCTGCCCCCCAAACCTTCTCCCCTGCCCGGCAATCAACCCTAAAAAATCGCCGCTGAGTGATTTGTAACACCCCATCAAGTGCACGAACCTTCCTGTAATTGCCTGTCCTTCTTGGGGCTCTTAAAAGCTTTCCAGTGGAAGAGAACAGAGGCTCCTTGTCAGAAACAAGCTATTATACAGATGAAAAGAGCCTCCCTCCCTCTTCACTGCCTCTTTTTTGGGCCTTTTAATGGTTTATTTTCCTCTTCCCCCTGCCACGGTTCTCTCCCGAGCCGTGGGTGAGGCTGAGGGGCAGCGCTGGGGGTTCGTGTCGCTGCGGGGAGGGTTTGGCCGGGTGATTTTCGGGATATTTAACCTGGCACCAAACGCACAGCGCCAGGGTTGCGTTTTCACGGCGTATTTGATATTTATATTATGTATTTATAAGGCTGGCATCGATCCTTAAAGGAGCTGGGGGTGCTGCATCCCTGCTCCAGGTGGGATCTTTGGGATCACCATCCCGAGCATCCCACGGGGTTGGAATTGGGGACCAGAGGGCTGAGAGTGGTTCAGGAGCCTCCTTTATAACCGTGCCCCGTCCCCACGAGCGTGGGATGCCGAGGGACCGGACCAGCTCCAAAACAAACCCATTGAAGGCATTTCAGACAGCTCCTTGCCCGTCTCCCTGAGATCAAACTGCTGCTGCTGACTCAGAACGCTTCATTAGCGACTCGCCAGCAATTAATTCGTCTCGTGATGATGCCGATTTTCATCTCTCCGCTGCCTCTGCATTAGTGCCCATTTCAGCAGGACGGCACGATGGGCCATCCGAGCATCCCCCCCCTCCCCTTGCCAGAAACCAGCTGAGCAGCCCAAAATCCGCCCTGTGTTCAACCAGCCTTTGCTCTTCTCGCTGATTTTCTGCATCTTTCTTTAAAAGAGCTGAGCCTGGTGACTTTCGGAGGCGGGAGACGACTCCAGACAGGCTTCTGGGCTGATCCAGCCTGACAATGCTTCCGCTCCGCTGAGATTTGTATCAAGTACCACAAGGCAGGGGAAATCAGGATTTTCCTTTTGCATCAGTACTTAGCCAGCTTACGAGGAGCGGTCAGAGGCACTGAACGGGAAAAGCTTTTCATTCTCCCTGGAAATGGTCCATGACGGTGCCGCTGAGCTGCGGGAGCGCTGCATAAAGCGCAGGATACACCGCCCCTCCTTTCCCACCCCTGGAAAACCTCTGGAATAAGTTCTGCGGTGAAAAACCTTCTCAGGGCACCCGAAGAAAGCAGCGGGGAGGGGGAGATGGGAGGCAGCTCCAGCTCCCAGGGCCAGGGGGGATTTCAGAGGCGCCTCAGCCCAAGGAATTTTGCTCCCGGGTTTCAACAGCTGTGCGCAAAAAAATATGATTTTTTTTGGAGGGGGAGAACAGGCAGGCGAAGGGAAGCACAGTCAGCAGAGAGGAAAACAGAGGCACAAAGCAATTCTGGATAGAAATACACATTTTAAAAGCTCAACTCCGTTGGAGATCGATCCCACCAGCCCAGAGACCTCAGCCCTGCTCTGACCCAGCCCCTCTTCCACTCCGGCAGGATATTTGGCCTGCGGCAGAGCCACTCGGGCTTTCTAAAACTCTTACAAAAATCGGAATTTTGGGGCCTGAAAGGACTTGACAATGTCCCTTTATTCCCTCGGCTGTCCCCAGAGGAGCTGGCACTGAATTGATGTCCTCTTTGATTCAGGGAGAGGATTTTTCTCTCTGCCTGTAATCGCCTGCGGTTTGCTGGCTGCTGCTCCCCGAGCGAGGCAGCGGGATTTGGAGGGGAGAGGATTCGGAGCAGGATCGGGAGGGGAGAGGATTCGGAGCAGGATGGGGAGGGGAGAGGATTCGGAGCAGGATTGGGAGAGGATTCGGAGCAGGATTGGGAGGGAAGAGGATTCGGAGCAGGATTGGGAGGGGAGAGGATTCGGAGCAGGATTGGGAGGGGAGAGGATTCCCGGGATGGGCTGGGACAGGAATGAGGACAGGAAAAGTCTCGCAGGGATGCTCCAGCCCTGCCATCCCCCAAGCCCGAGGGACGATTCCAGAGCGATTCCCAGAGAGATGCTCTTTGCAGGATCAAGGACCTACAGCCTTTTCCCCATTTTTGGGTGCTTTACACCCCCCGCAGCAGGACGGGGGGGTGGTGTCTCACTGTACACCCCTCTGTGAGAGCCACAAACTCTCCTCTCGTCCTTTCCCTGCCACCCACCTCCCATTTCTCTCTCTCTCTCCCCCATTTCTCTATTTTCGTGCCCTTCTTTTGTTCCGCCCTCTCTCTTCACACTTTCCCCCACTTTTTCCCCCCCATATGTTACTCTAGAAGAAGAAAAAGTTGGTTTAAGAACCAACAAGCAGAGCAGGGTGGTTCAGGATTATTTTTAACGAGAATGGAAACAATTACCACCCTAATGGAAAGCTATAATGAAGATTAGCTTGGATTTTTTTTTTTCTACCAGTAACAGCTTCCATCATGAGGGAGAGAAAGAAAAGGGCAGATTGCCCCATAACTTTAATTTGCAGTGATTTTCCTGCGAGGCTCAGGCAGCTCCAGCAGCTCCAGGCTCTTCCAGGAGCACCCATTTCTCCTTGGAGTCGGGGGCAAGGAGAGCACCCAGCTTTGCTTTGGGCTGGGAGAGCAGCGGGCAGAGGGAGATTTGGGGCTCCGTGGTGGAGAACAAGGGGACTGGACTCTTTGCCACCTTCCTCCTGAGCCAGGCAGCCTCAATCAGCTCCCATTCATCCTCTCCCCATGCCCTGGGCCTCCTCTGAAAGCCTTTAATCATCCCTCTTATCTCCTGCATGAAAAGGCCGTGGAGAAGGAAGGTGGGATGGGATCCTTTCCCTGCGCTGGGATGAGCACAGCCAGGACTGGGATGCAGGATGGAGGGTCTGTAACCCCCCAAAACAACCACACGGTGCCTTCCCGTGGAAATTCCAAGCTGGCAGCACATTCCTGGCTCCTGAAAATCGTCAGAGATGTTACACAAGAGCCTTGGCACTCATGAAACTGCAATAACAGAGGGTGGCTGCATCCAAGGAGCCCAAACCACCATCCCACCGGGGCACATCCTTCCCCTCCTGTCTCTGCTCCCTGCTCAGCTTTTCCAGGAGCCCAGCACATTCCCAATGTGAAATAAATGTTATTTTCTCCCAGGCCAGAGCCCAATTCATCTTCCTGTCAGTGGGAATCGCAGGGAGAGGCCGAGCAGCAGCAGCCACTTACTGCTTACCCTCAGCAAAAGGGACAACACAGCTCCCACAAATCCTGCCTTCCCTGCCTAATCACGGCTGGCATGGGCTTGGGAAGGAATTAAACCAGAAAAAAATAAAATAGGAGGTGGGAAAAGTGATCTTGTTCCCCTCTCCGGTCCCTTTTGTTCTGTCCAGAGCTCTAAAACCCAGGGAGATTTTTATCTTTTCAGAAACTTTTATTGAACCTGATGTTGGGAGGGCTGGGAAGGGCCATCCAATTAAACTTCCCCCTAATCCCACTCTTAACTCCGTGGCTCTGATGGGAGATTACAGACTAATAAAGAGGACAAATGAGGAGAGATAAAGGGGAGCTGAGCAGGAGGAGGGAGGGTACAGCAAAAAGGGGTTTAATGGAGAGAGCCTAACCCCAGGAACTAGGGAATTATGGCTTTCATGTTCTGCTGGGCAATGGGAGCCAGGGAAAGCTGATATTACACATATCCTGGATTGTCCTGCTGCCAGGGATGCCCAGAGTTCCCAGATGAGGTGTCTGAGGGCTCACTGCAGCCACAGGGCACTTGTAAGTCCCAGGTGGCTCTGCAGAGAAGCCCCCGAGTTGCTCTCCATCCAAAAGGGATTTTCCCCCTATCCTGGATGTTTTTTGCTGGCTGGGGAAAGGCCAAGGAAAAGCCATGGAATTGCTGGTGGGAGGCAGCTGATGCTGTTCAACTGTTCTACCAGCTCATGACCCTCTAGGAGATGGATCAGGGCTGATGTCCTCAAAGTTGTGGCTTTTTGGGGTCAACATCCCTCTGCACATCCCTGGGAGCCCTCCCTGGGCTCATCTGGACACTCAGACACTGCCCCAGTACCCAGCTCTTACTGGGCCAACTGGGAGCTTGGGCGGGACTCTGTTCCTCTTCCAGTAGGACCAGTAGGGATGAAAGTCCATGTCCCTGAAAGATTCCAGCTGATGGATTGTGATGAGCTGCTTTTCCTCCTTCCCACACCCCAAAGCCTCACCCATTCACTTTTATCTATACATAATATAGAACTGAGAAAATGTAATAATGAGGAGAAAGGAGAAAGGAGGAGAAGGAAGGAGGAGGAAGGAGGAGGAAGGAGGAGGAAGGAGGAGGAAGGAGGAAGGAGGAAGGAGGAAGGAGGAGGAGGAGGAGGAGGAGGAGGAGAAGGAGAAGGAGAAGGAGAAGGAGAAGGAGAAGGAGAAGGAGAAGGAGAAGGAGAAGGAGAAGGAGAAGGAGAAGGTGGAGAAGGAAATATGTGAAAAAGTGCACAGAGAAGGGGAAGTCTGTACTAACAATCCCAAATTTTAGCAGTGCTGCAGAGTCACAAAGGAGCAGGAGCCCTGGCAGCCATTGCCCTTGGCTGACTCAGCGCCTGGAACAGCCCCACTCTTCCCAGGAAGGATGGAGGCCAGACAAAGTCCCTGAGCTGCCAGTCCTGCGACCAGAGCAGCTGCCTGAGTTCAGCAGAGCCCTTGGAGTTCAGCTGCAGGATTTTCTGTGTGCTGAGACCTGACAGGGCTGGGGGGCTGTGCAAAGGCAGCTCAGCCTGGACATGACGGGGTGGAGACACTGGTGTGACCTGGAGACCGTGGATCATGTGCAGGGAGATGAAGCCATGCTGGCTACTTTGGACATTGATATTAAAAACAGAGAAGCAGATGTGGGATGCAGGATTGATTTATTTGCAGAAGAGCACAGAACACAGTGGACAAAGACAAAATAGGGAGGGCCAGGCAGGTTATCTCCCCAGGCTGCCAGAGAGATGCTCCTTCAGGCGTGTCCCAGACTGTGGCTGTTGCAGAGAGAAGCAAGTGCCCTGTGGGATGATCGAGGATTTGGGTATTTGGGCACAGGCTGGAGGAAGAAAGGGGAGAGGAGCCATGGGGAGAGGGGAAGGAGAGGAGGAAAGAGAGGAGGGGTGAGGCTGAGTCACCCCAGGGTTTTCAGGGCTCTTCAGGGTGAGGCTTTAGCAGGGCCCACAGGTGTCCCAGATCTTCCTGGTGGGACGGGCAAACACGTAAGGGCTGCAGGCGGGAGCAGCGCA
>JAWWEE010000330.1:0-12986 GCA_035221455.1 Xenops minutus | reverse complement strand
CTGGAGAGGGACTGGGGACAAGGCATGGAGGGACAGGACACAGGGAATGGCTTCCCAGTGCCAGAGGGCAGGGCTGGAGGGGATATTGGGAAGGAATTCCAGCTGGGAGGGTGGGGAGGGGCTGGGCTGGAATTCCCAGGGAAGCTGTGGCTGCCCCTGGATCCAGCCCTGGGGGTGTCCCAGGCCAGGTTGGATTCCCTTGGAGCACCCTGGGCTGGTGGGAGGAGTTGGGGTTGGAACTGAATGGGATTGAAATTCCCTTCTCACCCAAACCACCCTGAGATTCCTTCTCTGCCTGGACGGGGGTCTGGCCCCTCTCCTGTTCTGGTGCCTCCCTCTTCCCCATCCCAGAGCTGCTGGGAAGTTGGGAATTAGCAGGAGGTCCAGCTCATCCCTGCCAGTGCCAGGACAGCTCCTCATCCTCATCCCAGTTCCACCCCAGCCACATCCCTGAGCCCTTCCTTCCTTCCCAGCCTCCCTCCCCTGGGACCCCCACGACCCAAATCACACACAGGGAGCCGCAGCTATTTTGGCATCGCAGGAATGGGAGGCTTTAATGGCTCTTTATCGACTTTTTCCCCCGGCACTCTGGGCCACCTGGAGTGAACTCAGTGCAATCCCCCTCTGAAGCTCCTCTCCTGCTCCCTCCCAGCCACCACACCCATCCAGCCTGCAGGACTCACCACCCCACTCTGAGCTCCTTCAAGCCCCTCATTTCTGGCTCTAGGAGGGTTCTAGGGATGGTTCCTTGGCCAGGATCTGTCACAGAGCATCCAGGCGGTGGTGGGAGCAGCCACGAGGGAACAAGGTCACTTGGAGCAGGAAAAACAAGCAGCAGGAGACACTTATTTATGGGAAATATAACAGAAAATTCATTAAGGGCACCATTCCCATAAAATTTAATTGGAAGGGCTCTTTGTATGTTGATCCTGAGCAGTCCCAGGGAATTCCTGCCTGGCTACTGCACCATGTGGATCCACAAATTCGGGATCTTTAATGGGCAGGACCAGGAGGGTGGAGATTCCAGGGCTCCCCTTGCACGGGCAGGACCAGGATCTGATCCTGAAGTGGTGCCAGGCTCCCAGGGATGCTCCAGTGATGCTCCCACCTGGCATGGATGAGTCCCAATCCTCCTTTCCCGGGTCTCTGGCACATAGCCCACCCAGAGGTTCACATTTTAGGTGCCAAGTGAAGCATTTGGGGCCTTTTTATGACCTTTGCCCACTCTTGGGATCCTCCTCCCCACAGCCTGAGTCCCTCCCCACCAATCCCTCCCCAGAGATGCTGCAGGAGCTCCACAGGGGAGGTTTTAACATTCCTTGGAGGAGGGATGGAGGGACAGGACACAGGGAATGGTTTCCCAGTGCCAGAGGGCAGGGCTGGGTGGGATATTGGGAAGGAATTCCTGGCTGTGAGAGCTGTGAGGGGCTGGGCAGGAATTGCCAGAGAAGCTGTGGCTGCCCCTGGATCCATCCCTGGGGATGTCCCAGGCCAGGTTGGATGGGGTGGAATTCCATGATTTTCCGAAGGGCTGCCTGGCAGGGAGCTGGCACAGGAGATGATCTCACCATAAGTACCTCCCCAATAAATGCAGGGGCTGGGTTTGGGCTGGGTTTTGTCCGTGCCTGGCACACCCTCCAGTGCACAATGTGGGGTGCTGATTGGAGGGGGGCAGCTCCCCAATTCCCAAATCCATGCCTTGTTCCCAAAGCAGAGGACACCTGTCCCACAGCAGTGTCTGTCCTGTCGGGCATGGAGCAAATCCTTAGGGATCCCCTCCCGTTCAGGATAGTCCACGATTCTGTGATCCTTCTCCCTTCAGAGGGCACCAGAACCTCGTGGTTCTGTGGTCACCACCCTCCCAGGGAGGAATTCCTTCCCAATATCCCGGCTATCCCTGCCCTCTGGCAGTGGGAAGCCATTCCCCCTTGTCCTGTCCCTTCAGGTCCTTGGTTCCTGGTGTCCAGCAAAACTGCTTCAAGGTCTTTCCTCCCCCCCTTTTCACCTTCCAGAGGGAAGAAAAAAAAACCAGCCAAGAATTTACGACTAAAGATAACAACCAAAAGAGGAGCTTTGGTTAATACCACAGGCAAAGCAGAACTTGGAATAATGCTTAAATTTATTACTAACAAACTAAGAAATAGAAATAAGAAATAAAAAACACAGAACAGGTTAGAAACACCTTTCCAGCCCCACCCCTCGGTCTGTCCCTGCCCCCTCCTTCCCCTGATGGTGCAGGGGACAGGGAATGGAAGGTTTGCAGTCAATTGTTGTTGGGTCAGCCACTCGCAGATGGAAGTCCAAGCCTTAAGCAGCAGTTCTTCCAAATCTGCTGTCTCAGGGGCTTTCCTGGGGGCTGCAAAGGGGACAGCTCCATTCACCAGAGTCCTCACCACGCTCACAGGGCAATCATAACCCTGAGTCTTCCCCTGCATTCCGTGGGGTCCCCCCATGAGAGAGACCCTCTGCTCTCTCGTGGGTCATTCCATGGGGTGCAGTCTCTTATGGATAAGCTGTACCTGCTCAGCATGGGCTTCTCCCTCCGTGGGTCTTGGCTGTAAATCTCTGCCAGGCTCTGCTCCACCTTGGGGGCCTCCCATGAGGCAACAGCTTCTTTCATGCCTCCCCCTGCCCCGACAGGGGGGTCTCTGCACCCCGATGGGTCCCATGGGCTTCGAGGGCACAGCTGGTAATCCCCTCGGTCACCACCATGGCAGTCAGGGAATCACAGCCTGGAGTCCTTTCCTGTGGTTGTTGGGACTGGATAAAAAGCAGGTGAAGATCCCGAATAGATAAAAGTGAAACTTCCTCTCTCCCTTTATTTTTTCACACAGCTCCTTTCATACATTTCCCAAGGGTACGTGCACTGACATTATTGGTGCTCATTACACACAAACAATCACCTCTTGGCCACAGTTACAAACGACTGTCCCTCTACAAACTCATCCAGGTTTTTGCTCTTCTGCTTCCCCTGAGTTCTCTCAGTCCCTGCAACCTGTTTATCTTCACGGGTACACAACAATCTGGCCAAGGTCAAATCCTTCCTGCTCTGTCAAGAAATCCACAGGCCTGCTGCAGTTCCCCACAATTCCCCCTTTTTGTGTTTGTGCTACAGACATGGCTCAGACAGTCCATTGCAACAGGCTGATTAAACAAGGGATCATTAATAACACAACTACAACAATTACTGAAATCACCAGGTCCTGTTTGGTAACCATGAAGCACGTTTGTTGTAGATATTTCCAATGCTTAAGGAGACATATTTGAGAGTTACCTGATTTAAAATTTGTTTCCAAATTTTAGCCAAATTCATAATACAAATCCAGCAATAATTTTTATGACGTTTTTGACTAGGGCCAAATGCAAATTTTTCCGTTCCAAACTTGATTCATGCTTACCAGCAATACAAACTATACATAAGAAAAGAGTAATTTAAACCCCATCTCTCCCATCTGTAACAGTCTCTGTTGTTGCACTTGTCCCAGGAGCAGAGGCTTTAGGTGTGAAGCACAGGGTACAGCTCTGTCTCCTTGGCTGTGGTGTGGGCAGTCAACAGCACTTGATATGACCCTCTTCCAGTCAGCATGCAGGGGTCAGTGTCATTCAACACAGACCCAGTCCTCAGGCTGGAACAGAGGAACAGGAGTGTCCAGTCCTTTGGATCTGGAGAACACGAATCTCTGGAGTTTTGGCAAAGCAGAACCTAAACCATTAGAGAATTTAGCAAATCCATTCACCTGAAGTGACTGTGGGGATCCCAGGGAGTGGTGCTGTCTCTCCACCTTGGTTGTATGTGGATGTTCAGTAAGGCTGGAGGCAAGGTCTGAGCCCATTACATAGATGTCCCTTGATCATACAGGAGGGATCAAGCTTTTGTAGAGTGAAGAGGTTGACTGCCAGTCACAAATTTATAGGCCAGTGAGGAGCTCACTGAGGCAAGGTGTGTCTGGAGTTTGATGCAACAGGTCAAGCTCCATTCCTGTCCGTGTCTGGGGGTCTGCAGGTGGCTTTTACTCTGTCACCAGCCTCTCCTTCACAGCAAGGCTCAAAGCTCTGTTCCTGTCTGTGTCTGGGGGTCTGGCAGGTGGCTTTTACTCTGTCACCAGCCTCTCCTTCCCAGGAAGGCTCAAAGCTCTGTTCCTGTCCGTGTCTGGGGGTCTGCAGGTGGCTTTTACTCTGTCACCAGCCTCTCCTTCCCAGGAAGGCTCAAAGCTCCGTTCCCATTTGTGGTCTGGGGTCTGGCAGGTGGCTTTGACTCTGTCTGTCCCTTGGGGACACTCTGTCCACCAGGAACTCCATACCCCAGGTGTGTCACCTTCTCCTGGACCAGCTGAGCCTTCTGCTGAGGAACTCGGTAACCACTTAAACCCAAGCGATTTAAAGGAGGAATAGTCCACTGAAGACAATCTTCTTTGGTTCCAGCTGCCATTAGTAGATCACCACGGCCTGCAGAGCAACTCCATGTCCCCCATTGTTCTGGCTCCCTGGAGAGCTGTTTGCCAAACAGGGTGGGACTGGTTTCAAACCCTTGAGGCGACACTGTCCGAGGTATTTGCATTTTCCTCCCACTGCTTACAGATTCCCATTTGAAAGCAAATATCTTTTGGCTTTCCCGAGCTAGGGGCAGACAGAAAAAGGCATCTTTTAAACCTGACACTGTGAATCAAATCAAATTATCCCTTAATTTTGTTAAAAGCGTGTAAGGATTTGCAGCCACAGGGTGCATGGTTTTTGCTGTCTCATTTACTGCCCTCAGATCTTGAACTAGTCTAAAAGTCCCGTTTGGTTTCTTGATTGGGAGAACTGGAGTGTTAAAGCCTGATTCACACTCTATCAAGAGTCCTGATTTCAAAAAGTTCTGTATTATTGGTGCAATCCCTTTTCTATCCTCTCACCTCAGTGGATGTTGTTTCTTGGCTATTGGCTTAGGTCCTGGTTGGGATCCTGTTTGAGAAGGAGCTGCCCACTTTGATCTACCTGGGGTGTCAGTGGCCCAGACTAGTGGGGATACTTGATTGATAATGTCATTAATATTGATTGTTTTGCTCCACTTTTACACAGCTCACAGTCAAACTCAACGCTGCTATTAATTGTTCTTCCTTTACCTTAAATTCAGCTTTGCCTTGTTCAAATTTAATTATCCCCCCCAGGTTTCCCAGCAAGGCTCTGCCCAACAGAGACTTGGGTGAATTTGGTAAATACAGAAACTGATGTATCCCACTCCCCCCCCAATTTGTTTTCCAATTTTATACTCTAAGGGTTTTAAAAAGAAGGCTTTTTCTGCTTGCCCCAATGATTGGAACAAACTTATCACTCTTAGGCACTAGTTCTTGATTTAAAACAGAAAACACAGCCCCAATGTTGATTAAAAGAGTCTCATTTTCCCTTTTCTTCCCCCAGGGTTCCACCAGGGGCAGAGCTGCCTGTCCCCTCATTCGGTGCCCTGGGGAGCAATGCCAGCCCTTCCCCAGTTTCTGCTTGCCAGTTTAGGGCAGTCCCGTTTCCAGTGCCCTGTCTGCAGGCACACTGTAGGCACACTGTAGGCACACTGGTTGTGTCCCAGTCTCACTGGGTGGGAGAACAACCCTCCTCTGCCTCGTGCTGCCTGTCCTCGACCACAGCCCCCGGTGCTCTGTCCTGGCATCTTTGAATTTTGGGTTCTAGGACCCACGACAACCCTTGCCAACCTCCTAGCTCTCGTTTTCTCCCTGTTGTCATCCACGTCCCAAGCCTTGCTCATGAGGAGCTGTAAATCCCTGCTGGCAGGATGACTGACCTTCAGCAGCCTTTCCCTGATGTCAGGGCTGCTCTGCTGTCCCAGCAGCTCCAGCAGCTGCTGTTTCCCCAGGTCTGATGCCGGGTCCAAGGACGTGTATGTCCTCATGGCAGCTCCAAGCCTGGCCAGGAACTCAGTCGGGCTCTCATCCCTCCCCTGCCTCACCAAGTACAACTCAGCCCGGTTCTCTTCTTTGGGTATGGCAGTTTTTAACCCAAACTGCACAAACTTTCTATACTGGACCAGTAATTTATACTGGTCTGGGTTATCTGGATCCCAGTAGGGATTTGTTAGTGGGAAATGTTCCTATGTTGTCCCCTGTAAAACACCAGTTGGGATCTGTTCCTGCGTGTAATTCCTCGCTGTTTTTATCATGAGCCCTCTTTCTGTTTCTGTCAGTTCTGACAGCATCATGTCTACCTCCACCCAGTCTACATCCTGCTTCCTCACGACCATTTCAAATATCCTAGCCACCTTACTCGGGTCTTTCCTGAAGTCTCTAGCCACTTCCCTCCAGCTATTCAAATCACTTAATGAGAAAGGTACTATCAATTTTACTGCTTTACCAGTGGCTGAAATCTCATGGCCAGCCTTGGATTTAGCTTTTGGTTTACCCCCAGCCTTCCCCTCACCCTTCTGTCCCTCCTGTGGGTCCTCTGAGCTCTCTGCTCTGCTCTCTGAATCCATTCCCTCCCTGGATCTGACCGGCCTTCTGGCATCCAGTCTGGACATTTGTGGGCTGCCAGTGCTCTGCCTGGCTGGCTCTGATCTCCTCCCAAAACCAGCTGACTGCAGCTCTGGGGAACCCACAATGGTCCCTTCGTCACCCTCTCTCTTCCCTGCCTTCAGACACCGCTGGCCACCGCTGCACCCATTGCAGCAACGCTTCCTTGCCTTGTTATTTTGGCTCCTCTCTGAGCCCAGGGCTGAAGGATCCGGGGGTGGGGTATTTATCCCACAGCTCCTCTGCCACTCAGGCTTATTTCTCAAGGTGAAAAACATGTCTGCACACATAACCTCATCCCACTTCTGCACCCTGTGGAGAAACAGCATAAGCTGTAAAATTGTATTATAATTAAGACTCCCTCCAGGCGGCCACTTCTCGCCATCATCTAATGTGTACAGCGGCCACCAATCCTGGCAGTACTTTAAAAAGGTCTTTTTACTCAGATTCGCTCCAGGGATTCCACCCAAATCCTTCCAGTGCTGTAAGATACACCCCACAGGGGTTTGGGCATTTATCTCTTTACTCACTTTGGCCCCCATCATTAAAGCAGGATATTAATTACACCGAGATGGTCTCCACTGTTCAGAATCAGATATCACTCCTCGATCAAAGCCCTGCTCCTCCAACTGAGAAACTGGCCCGTGTTGGAACTCTTCAAGCTCTCCAATAATTACAAGCCCCTGCCTGTGTTGTCTTTCTCCATCAGCTCTCCAAATTGTCTCACAAAAATCCCTGTCGTGATAGACCAATGTCCCTGATTTCAGGAGTTTCCTCAGCACTTCTGAAAACACCCTCTAAATCCGTTAGAAATTATCCAAAAAATATATGTTATTTTCACTCCAAGCCTGCGTGACCACCTAAATCCAGGGGGTGTCTCCCTTTAGCAGAGCCTGGGTGCTCCACCACCACCACCACACCAATGTCCACCACAATTATCTCACACCCAGCAAGGCATCCAGTCCTCTACATCATAAACAACCTCTGGGTCGAACCCTCGTTTTCCCAATTTCTTTGCTGGCTGCTCTCTGAACGTCTCAAGTTCTTTAACTATTACCAGTCTCTGCCTGGTGTGTTTCTCCTCTCGTTGTTCCACAGTTTCCCTTTCCAAAGCCTGTCTTTGGAAGCTTGGCTTTTCCCAAAATACCCCCAGGCAACTCCTAGGATTCCCTGGGTGTTTCCTTACTTCACAGAATGTTTGCCTTTTATAACCAATTTGATAACAAATTTACACAAACACAGGATATCTGCACAGGACAATAAAATGTCACTTCACACCACAAAACAGACCTAGCCCTCTCAGCAAGCTTGTTCCCACAGAACAGCTTAAACTCAAAAGACTCTTAACAAAGTGATTCTGTACGATTTGGTTTCCAACACCAGACAAGACATAGGGACAAATGAAGCACAGAAAACACAGAGCACTCTCACAGCTGTTGGATTGGAGGAGCTCCCGACAAAGGGGCAACCAAAGGAAACTCGGAGGTTCCCAAAACCTCAAGTTAAACAACAGAACAACCAAAGGAAACTCGGAGGTTCCCAAATTCTCAAGTTAAACAACAGAACAACCAAAGGAAACTCGGAGGTTCCCAAATCCACACATTAAACAACAGAACAACCAAAGGAAACTTGGAGGTTCCCAAATCCTCAAGTTAAACAAGAGAACAACCAAAGGAAACTCAGAGGTTCCCAAATCCTCACATTAAACAAGAGAACAACCACAGGAAACTTGGAGCTTTCTGAATCCTCAAGTTAAACAACAGAACAACCAAAGGAAACCCAGAGGTTCCCAAATCCTCAAGTTAAACAAGAGAACAACCAAAGGAAACTCGGAGGTTCCCAAATCCTCAAGTTAAACAAGAGAACAACCAAAGGAAACTCGGAGGTTCCCAAATCCTCACGTTAAACAACAGAACAACCAAAGGAAACTCGGAGGTTCCCAAATCCTCCTGTTAAACAAGAAGACAACCAAAGGAAACTCAGAAACTCAGCTTCCCAAAGCTCCAGGTACCAGATCCAGGGCTTAGTGGCCCTTTAGGAAAAGTGTCCTTTCCCGTTACCCTCTGAGATGGGATCCCATCACCGATTTAGGGGAAAATACAACCAAAAGAGACAATGCCACAAATAGAAATACCTTTCAGTGCCGTGTGGAGGTTCTTGTCCCCCCGTGTGAGAGGCCAAGGGAAAGGGGAGTCTCGCCAACCAAAAATCCAGCTGGGGGCCCCGAGGGTCCCCAGCCCCCTGAACTCTGGCACTGGTGGAGGAGCAGCTCCTGCCTGGCTCCCCAAATGGATCCTGAGAAAGCTCAGAGAGAAGGAACTGCTTAGACACAATTTATCTTTAAGCAGCAAAGGTTCTTCTGGCCGGCACTGGGGAAGCAGCCAGTTCACACTGGGCAAACCAGTCCTGAGCTTCCAGTGGAGAGCAGGGGATTTATCCAGCCTGCATACACCATTGCAACGCCTTAAGGTATGTATTCACACAACTTCTCATATCAGGAGGGGTTTAGGCGGGGCTTGGGGCGGAGTCTTCCAAAATCGTCTCTTGGCAGGACTTTTAGGGGTCATTCTGACCTTCAGCCTCGCTCTGGGGTTGTTCTCTCCTCTTCTTCCCTGCCCTGGGAACTTCTCGGCTTTCTTTGTTAACTGACTCTTTGCTGAAGTTTGCAAGGGCTTTGGTCTCCTCTCTCTGTCATGTTTCCTCCTGTATCTAAATCCTGGGCTGGTGGCCTTGCCAAAAGCCCACTTTGTCACCCCTGTGTAGTTTATGTGGCATTCCTAGAATTCTCCAGGAAGCAGAGCCTGGGGCTCAGTTAACTCCTTCGGGCCTGGGTCTCATTTCACCAGGAGCAGGTCCCTCATCCTGGGATGCTCCCAGACAGACCCCCAGGGATCCACACCCCGAGTTCCCTGAACCTGAGATGGTGGAGAAGCAAACCCAAACACGCAGCACTCCAGGGACTGGTCTTTCCCCAAAGAGTTTGGCTTGGCTGGAAAAGCTCCGGCCATCAAAACGATTCTGGAGGGGTGAAATCCAAAGTGTCAGGAAGGGCTATATAAGGAGGTGCCTGGATGCTCTGATGGCTCCAGGCACCAGGACGGGCTGGGCAGCTCTGCCACGGTGGGATTTGAGGATCGTCCCCTCAAAGGCCACCCCGGAGTCTCCAGGAGCATCCCGGGACTTCCAGGTCCAGAACCCGCCAGGGGAACTGGGACAAGGAAAGTGGTCATGGTGAAAGTGCTGATCGTGGGATCACTGAGGCTGGAAAATCCCTCTGGGATCACGGAGTCTCACCATTCCCAGCACTGCCAAGGCCACCACTGACCCGTGTCCCCAAGTGCCACATCCACAGGGCTTGTAAATCCCTCCAGGAATAGCCACTCCACCCTGTGCCAGGGCTGGGCAGCCCTTCTGGTTTCTTGGGATGTGCTTTCCAGAGCTGCAGGACACCCCCAAACACGCAGCTGGAAGTGTCCAAAGCCAGGCTGGACGGGGCTTGGAGCACCCTGGGATAGTGGGAGGTGTCCCTGCCCATGGAATGGGATGATTTTTAAGGTCGGTTCCCACTCAACCCATTCCGGCTCCGACGATCCCCCCCAGCACAGATGTCAGGGGTAAGTGATCTGCCGTTTCCTGCACTGTTCTCACCCCGCAGCACATCCCATTAATCAAGTCACGCTCAGTGCTTTCCAAGTGCAGGATGATTTTATCCAGACCCAGCTTAGCAACTCCCTGGACAAACACCTCAGCCACTCCCCCACCCTCTCTGCTCCCAGATCCCCCCCCAGGCCCCCTCTCCAAGGTGGGATCCCCCTGGCTGATCTCCACCAGCTCCTCTGACCCAGCTAAGGCTCCTCCCGGGCCCCCTGCACTCCCTGCCCTGCTTTTCCCCTATGGAATGGGGCAGGTGGATATTTGCAGCATCTTTAAATCCCTGTTTAACCTTTCCGGTCTCCAGCTTCCCGAGCCTTCCACAGCGGCTTTTCCCCACTTTTCCCCGTGCACACCGGGTCTCCTTCGTGCCAGGGCTGTGTTTTGCTGTGGATTCCCGGAGCCGGCGGCTCCAACCCGGGTTATCCGCCCAAATAACCCGGGTTATCCGCCCAAATAACCCGGGCCGGGGCTCGGGAGCTGCCCCTGGAGCCTCCCGTGCTGCCATTCCGGGAGCAGCGTTGTCCTTCCCGGCTGTTGGGAGGGATAAGGGCTGTGGGAAGTGTTTTCCAAAGGCAAAGCGCTGGTCTGGAACAGTCCCCGGCCGCGCTCCGCCTGTGGCCGGGAATGCCGCGGGAATAAACGGGGAGGGAGGCACAGCCCGCTCCTGGTTTCAGAGGATCGTGGAATTCAGGCTGGGAAGGGACATTAAGGATCGTCCATTCCCACCCCCTGCCACGGGCAGGGACACCTCCCACTAGCCCAGGTCGCTCCAAGGGAATCCAGCCCGGCCTTGGACACTCCCAGGGATCCAGGGGCAGCCACAGCTTCTCTGGGCACCCTGTGCCAGGGCCTGCCCACCCTCCCAGCCGGGAATTCCTTCCCAAAATCCCATCTGAAACAGAGCAAGAGCCTAAAGAGTTAACTGAGGACACTGATCCTGAGACCTTGCTCTGAGAAACGCTTGGCTAGAGACAGAGCCAGGGTTTGGGATTAGCCCAGATGGCACCGCAGCACCAAAAGGACGCTCACACGCCCACGTAAACGGAGACAGAGCAGGGACACGAAGAGACAAGGGGCGAACGAGGGGCTTGGGTCCAGAAGTCTTGCAAAATTCACCGTGGAGCCAGCGAAATCAAGGGAAGTGGAAAAGTTCGTGGCGATGAGGAGAAAAAATGCGGCCACCAGGAGATGAAGAAAACAGGATCTCGCACCAGGAATCACCCCAAAAGGGCAATTCCATCCCAGACTACACCCAGACCCCGCCTATTATAAATATTATAACTAAATGTTGCAATTCTAGGAATATACACGTAAAAAGGTTGTAATCCCTCATGAAAATTGTATAAATAACCCGACTTTTCACTGGAGACTTCGGAGCTCTTTGTGTGGTGCAAACTGGGGGGTCCCCAACGCTGCTCAGAATAAACACCTTGCTGTTTATGGACTGAAACTCTGTCTCCAAACAGTTTTATTGCACCTTTTTGGGCATCACATCCAGCCCTGCCCTCTGGCACTGGGAAGCCATTCTCTGTGTCCTGTCCCTCCATCCCTTGTCCCCAGTCCCTCTCCAGCTCTCCCGGAGCCCCTTTAGGCTCTGGAATTGGCTCCAAGGTGGCCCTGGATCCTTCCCTTCTCCAGCCTGGCCATTCCCAGCTCTCCCAGCCTGGCTCCAGTGGTTCTCCAGCCCCTGGAGCATCTCCGTGCTCTCCCCCGGACCCTCCAACCGAGGGGATCCCTCAGCCCTTCCCATCCCCACTTGTCCTTGGAACTGCCCATCTTTAAGGTCCCTTCCCACCCAAACCTTTCCCAAAAGGAGGATTTCGGACCCCCCCTGGGAAGCAGCACATTGCTGGGGGTGTCGCACTCGGGACGATCCCCGATCCCGGGGGGAATCCTGGGGGATGGAGAAAGCCCCGAGGCTGCTCCGTGTTTGCAGAGCCCCAAAGGCCGGGTGGCCACGGCAGAACCAGCGGAGAGGGGAATTAAACCGGGATAATCGGGACGGTGACAGCGGGGACACCGAGCGCGGGGTGGCTGGCACTGGGAAAACCCGCCTGGAGCGCATCCCGACGGATTTTGGCATCCCTGAGCCGCGTCCCCCGCCCCAAATTGTGGCTCCCACCCCTCCATCCCCCTCCAGAACGCAGAAACCCTCCCCAAAACACGCCCCTCCCGCACCCACGCGGGGATAAATCCCTCCTCCCGTTCTGTCCCGGGTCTCTTTGAACTTTGGACACCTCCGAGAGTTCCTCCCTCTCCAAATGTTTGTTCCAGGAGCTTGTAAAGCCGAGCCGGGAGCTTTGCACAGCCAAGAGCTCCAATTAAACCCGGGAAGTCAAACACGCTCGGGGTAATCCCGGCTGGCACTGCAGCCAAAGACACTCCGAGCCCGCATTTTAATTAAATCCTCGGGAGCAATTGTCGGCTTCTTTAAGCACAGCTCAGAATTCCTCTTTTTGGCACTTCTTTGGGCTGCTCCTCGGCACAGAGGAGCACGTTTCCCACGGGGATATTTGGGGTTGGAGGAGTTCTCACTTGTCTGGAGTGCCAGGCAGGTGATGGATGTTCCTGACGTCAGGAGGAAACCTGGACGGATCCCAGGGAGAGACTCTGGGACTGCGGGAACAACGAGATCGTTCATTTCTTTGCCTCTCATGAGAAATAATTAATTTTTTTAGGATCATAAATATGCCTGAAATGAACCACCAGCACTGAAAATCCTGCAGGAGCTCCACGAAGTCCTGAGATGAGCACGAGGGATGGAATGGTTTGGGTGGGAAGAGACCCTAAAAATCATCCCATTCCACGGGCAGGGACACCTCCCACCAGCCC
>JAWWEE010000329.1:0-12992 GCA_035221455.1 Xenops minutus | reverse complement strand
TCCAGCCCCTGCCATGGGCAGGGACACCTTCCACTGGCCCAGGTTGCTCAAAGCCCCATCCAACCTGGCCTTGGACACTTTCAGGGATGGGGAGTCCACAGTTCATAATCTGGGACTATATTGTGGTTATTTAATATCCTAGTGAATAAGGAAAAACCAAAATTAAATCCCCCCTGGTTCAGCTGAAGTCCTCAGCCATTTTTGGAGCTTCCCTAGACTTGCACCAGATTTTTCTTCAGCCTGACTCATGTTTAACACCGGGGGAGGCCCTTGCTGCCCTTGCAGAACTCCTCCATCAGCGCCAAGGGGTCCATATGGCCATGTGTGTGTGTGTGCTGCACCTGTGCCAGAAACCACAGGTGTGGGGAGAGAACACGGCTCCAGTCGTGTGCTCCCTGAGGAGCAACAAGTGAGAGCATTCCTCAGACGTCACAGCAAGCGTCAGTGGCAGAAAATAGGCATTCCAGCTTAGTTTCACAGCCGTTCCCCTTCCTGGAGAACGTGGTCTCCTGATCTGTGATATCCAGAGCTGATTACTGAGCTATCACTATGGGTATCAATAAGTCTGGTTAAGAGATATTCTGAAAATCCCACCAGCAATGGCCTTCAATATGAGGCACTCTCATGTTTATGTCTCTTCTACTTCAGTTAATGTTTTTGGGTTTTTTCTCATCTTTGAGCAAAGTCCTTGGCTGACGTCACCTCAGGCTGAGGGACTGCAGCTAATGAACCTTCATGATTTCCTTCTCTCAGGTACAAAGTCTGAGGAGTGTCTTGGCTTGTTGGCCAGAAAAGTCAGCCAGAAGTATTCCAAACCTCTTGCTAAATCTATAAAATGCTTGTGGGCTGCAGAAGAGCAGAGCAAGGGTTGGTTACCCAGGGCTGTGAGACATCACAGGAAAAATAAGTGAGCAAATCGAGTTGTCTGCTGAAACTCCTCTTCTTTGCCCCATGTCTTCATCCACAGTTTATTCCCCTGCTGCTTATGGATCTTCTTGCCTGAGCTGGATGTTCAGCTGTGATGCAGCATAAATATTTACACATACTTATGCACAGATCGCTCACTCTGCATGATCCACGTGCTCCCACATGATCCACGTGCTCCCACAGCCACAGGAGATCTCTGGAACTAAGAACAGGCTGAGGAAGGGGCATTGCAGGGCAGGCGAGTTGGGGAGATGAAATGGTATCAGTGTATTCCCTTAGAAGAGTGTTTATCTCTCAGATTTACTGAGAGTTTACTGATGTGAGCAGAATGCAACACTTTTGGAGACGTGGGTTTAAGAATGCCTTAATTTTCATATTTTAGAATGTGTGTGTCTGTGTGTGTTGTATAAAATGCAGGGGCTGCTCAGCACTATCAAAACACAGTAGTGTTTGCAGCATAAATGAGGGTCAGAGCTCAGACTAAATCCATATAAATGCAAGGCTTGTGGAAAGGGTCGATGGGGATTTTGGGGAATCATTCTAACAGGAATGGTGGTTTATTAAGTGCTGAACGATTTGTGAGGAATCTAAACCAGCAGATGGAGGGAGGGGATTCTGCCCCTCTTCCTCGCTCAGGTGAGACCCCACCTGCAGAGCTGCTCCAGCCCTGGGGGCAGCACAGCAAGGACAGGGAGCTGCTGGGGAGGCCAGAGGAGGATGGGCAGGGGGACAGAGCAGGGGGACAGAGCAGCTCTGCTATGGGGAAAGGCTCAGAGAGCTGGGATTGTTCAGCCTGGAGAAGAGAAGGCTCCTGCATGACCTAATTGTGGCTTTCCAGTGCCTGAAGGAGCCAAGGTGGAGAGAGAGTGTACAAGGGTCTGGAGGGACAGGGCACAGGGAATGGCTTCCCACTGCCAGAGGGGTGGGTTACATGGGATACTGGGAAGGAATTCTCCCCTGTGAGGCTGGGGAGGCTCAGGTTGGCCACAGGAGCTGTGGCTGGAAGTTCTTTCCTCTGCATGGGCTGGTGCCCCAGTGCAGGAGGGACTTTGCATCCTTCGCTGCTGTTCAGAGCAAAAGGAAATACACTTTTCCTGGGAATTGCTTCAGCCTGGCCAAAGCAGAGCAGGATGGGGACCGTGATGGAAACAGCAACACTGGCTTTGTTTGGGGACAGGGGTTTTGTCATTAATTCCTGTGAACATAGAAGAGAAAAAAAACACAATTCAAAATTCTTATGCCATTCCTCACGTCCCATGAACTGTTTCATTGCATTTCATGAATATTCACTTTAATTCACAATAATTTTCCTATTCCAGTCTTATCTTTCTACTTCCCAGCCCCAGTGCTTCCTTGGGCTCCTCCCCGTGACAGACACAACGTCGTGTGCCTGTTAATGAGCTGCTGTACTAAACGATGAGATAATTGATGTTCTGAACCTTGCACACTTTAAAACATTAATTCACGGGCAGATAAGCAAATTAATTCACCACCATGATGGACATGACATAACCAAGCTCCTGTTTGGTCCTCACTGCCCACTCTGGGTTTTTGTCAGTGCTCCACAAGCCACACAGTTATTAACAGTCAATTAAAGGCTTGTCTGGGTGGGAAAACACTTCCAGTAAGTCTTTGAAACCTTTAGACCTATAATTTCGAGCATCTGCTGTGATATACTGTGTTAAAATAATAATTATATTGAACATTTTTTGGTGTATTATGTGGTGGGTGCCTTGTGAGGAATCTAAACCAATGACTTGGCCATGGCGTGGGGAGTTCTGCTTAGAAGACAGGGAGAGGTGAGCCTGGCAGCAGGAGCAGATTTCAGCAGAGGGATGTCTGAGCTCCCTGCGAGGAGGGAACCAAGCAGGGAGCAGATTTCAGCAGAGGGCTGCCAGAGCTCCCTGTGAGGAGGGAACCAAGCAGGGAAACACCAGGACGTGGTGTGGGATTGGGGAGCACCAGGAGTGCCGTGTGTGCTGTGCCCCCGTGCCCAGTGGGGCTAAAGGAGCTCTGCAGGGCTGTCACTGTCCCTGCCACCTGCCACAGTCCGTGTCACCTGCAGGGCACTGAGGAGCCACGGACACAAACATTCCCATTCCTTTGCTGTTGTTTCCCAGCAGACAGACCTTTGCCAGCGCTCCCAGGGACTGTCCTTATTCCTGTGCCACCCGGCCAACACTGAGCATCCCATGCCTTGGGTTTGGCTCCTCTGGGAAAGCAGAGCTTGTAATTAACGTTTAACTAATATGATGCCCTTTTTGTTATGTTAGGGCACAATGTGTAAGCACTGAGTGGGTTGTGAGCAAGCCTGGAAGGGCTTTTCCCCTCGAGGTGGGATGTGCCATTCTGCACCCACTGCCACCCATCGCAGGTGACCAGGCACTGGTTCCCTCTGGCACACGTGTGGCTCTGGCAGCCCTGGGGGGCAGAGGGCCCAGCTCGTGGGGTTCACCATGCAGCTGGTTGGTGTCACAAGGCCAATGGTCCCTGAGCAGAGAGGGAGCTGTGATGGGCAGTGGAGGCTGGGCTGGCTCGGCTGCTCCTGGCGTGGCTGCTGGTCACTTCAGCTGGCCCTGAGCACTGCCCTGGCCGGGTGGCTGCAGGGGCAGGGCTCTGCCCAGCTGAAAACCAGCAGCCCACAGGGATGCTGGAGCTTTTAGGGCAGGAGTTGTGGAATCCCAGCCTGCTGTGGGTTGGAAGGGATTTAATGCCCTTCTTATTCTATTCCCTGTCATGGGCAGGGATACCTTCCACTAGATCTGGTTGCTCCAAGCCACTTCCAGGGCTGGGGCAGCTCCAGCTTCTCTGTCCTGTGAAGCCCATCAGGTACAAATTACTCTCATGTATCTGGAGGCTGCTGAGCTTCACTGTGGGGCTGGATCAGGAGAGAACCTTTGGTCAGTTCTGGGAGCTTGAGGGGGTTTTCAGCTCACCTTGGAGTGGGGTTTCTGGGTGGAAGCTACAGTGACTCTGTCTCCTTTGGATGTGAGTTAAACCCTCTGGCTGCTGGTTAGATGCTGAATCTTCAGGTGTATTGTGCTCAGCTTCCAGTAATTTCTTTCTCTGATTGTTTCATTTCAGCAAAGCCCTTTGAGAGCGGGCAGTACCTGGACATCTATGGAATTACAAGAGACCAGGCTGGGGAATACGAATGCAGCGCAGAAAATGATGTCTCAGTCCCAGACGTGAGAAAAGTAAAAGTCACAGTAAACTGTAAGTCACGTTGTTTCTTACCCCTCAGTGTGGTGGAGGAGCAGCAAGAAGGACAGTGTGGTGCAGTGGTGACACTGCAGAGTGGGCTTGGTGTCCCAGTGGCAGAGGGAGCTGCACTGAGCCGAGCTGGGCTGCTGTCAGCGAGGAGCTTGAGCTGCAAACCCTCTGGTTTGAGGCTTTATCTGAGCAGGTCCTGGTGGCTCTTGGGCTGAGAACTTCTGACTTAATTTGCCATGGTGGTGCAATGCTGTAAGGGCATGAGAAAGTGTTTGGGTGATTAAATGGGGATCAGTCTCTGTGGAAATTTGAAATGCTCCCAGGAGAGGCAGCGAGTTGTTTGTGTGGTTGCCCCACTGAAGGAAGAAGAACTTTACTGGTGTGGGGGACCTGGTGGGTGGGGACACCAGGAGCCCCCACGGCCACCTTTGTACCCGTCCCTGCAGCCTGAAAGGCTGGACCACCTGGGATTTCCACATCAAGGTGTTCTCACCTGGGGGCTGAATTTGGTTTAGCACTTCCTGTGATGTGAACATTCTTTTTCTTTCCAATGTGGAAAAAATAGAGGAAAGACTGTGTGTGTGATTTCTCTTGTTCATTATAACAATTAATACTCTTTGATTAAGTTCAATTATCCAGCTTGTAATTTGTAACAGTTTCTGGGTTTAGAATTGCTGTGGCAGCTTTATTGGTCACCAAAACCTGAGATGTCAGTGTTGGGTCTCCCCCACAGACACTGTCCCTGTTGGTGTGGACAGCAAAGCCCCTCAGCCCCCTGGTCGTGCTGGGGCATTCAAAGGGTGTTCATTCATGACCAGGCTGGCCTCATTTATGAGCCACAGGGCTCTTGTAGCTTGTGCTGTGCTGGAACGTGGGGGACCAGGGCACTTCCAGAGCAGCTTGGTTGGTGTGCTGGGTGCCACGGGCAGAGTTCTGTTGTTACTGGCAGACTGTCAGAAGAGAACCTGTGCAGACACTTGCCCTGGCCTCCCCTGTGTGTTCTGGGTGACTCCTGCAAAAACCTGCTCTCCAAAAGGATTTGGGGTGTCAGTCAAACAGCTCACAGCAGGGAGTTCAGAAAGACTGTGAGCTCAGCCTGGCTTTAGCAAAACAAATATTGCATTTATGTTATTTCATGTCCTGGGGATTTTAATAAGGGTGAGACCAGCTGTTTTGTGCTCAGAGAACAGGAGAAGCTGCTAAGCCTGCTCAGTTGTTGCTTTGGTATTTGGTTGGGTTTTTTTAAGTAAGACAAAACCCACAATGGATGTGATAAACTCACAGAATCTTTCTTGCCTTCCAAGACAAGACCTAGACCTACGTGAGTCCTCATTTAGATAAAAGCACCAACTCAGCTGGCCAAAACTGCAGAAGTTTAAATGCAACCGGCAGCTGCAGTCCTGGTTGGTGTGTGCCCTGTGCCCCACAGCTCAGTGTCAGAGCTGCAGCTGCTCCTGCCCTCAGTTCCCAGTTTCCTTGACACGGGGTCTGGGTCTGCCAGATGTCTGTGTTGGGAGCAGCTGGCTCTGGCAGTGCCAGGAAGGCAGAGCAGAGCAGTGGTGGCTCCTTCCTGCCCCAGCCACTCCATGACTGTGCCCAGGGGGGCAGGGGGGACGGGATTTGCTCCCCCTGAACAGTGAGCCAAGGGAGCAGTGGCAGAAAGTGTCTGTGCTGAAGGACATGCAGGAGCAGGAGGTCTCATTCCTCTCTGGTGTGTGCCACAAGCAAGGAGTGCTCAGGTCTGACTGCAGCATGTGGTGTGAGGGACCTCTGTCTGCAGTGAGCAACTTGTCACAGGCTCAGAAAACACTTGTTGATAAAGAATAAAGTAATAAAGCTGCTCTTTGTCCCAGTTCAGTCACTGGGCAAAGCTGGGAGTGTCCTTGGCCATAGCGTGGATTCACATGGCATTATGTGGGATTCAGGCAAACTTCTAAGTCTGCACTGGGATATGCAGAGTACTTATGTTTTAATGTTTCTTACACCTAAAGAAGGAGGGAAGAGGGATGAAATGGGAGCCCTGCAGAGCTGGGATGTGGCTGCAGCACGAAGCAGTTTGTCCTCCTGAGCCATGAGCCCCAGTCAGCTGATTGCTGGCAGCCCCTGGCTGGGTTCTGTGTGCCCAGCCAGCTGAGCCCAGAGCAGCAGCTCCCCCAGCATCTGCTCCTGCTGCCTGTCCTCTCCACTGCAGCCAGGCAGAAACGTGGCTCATTGCCCCTGGCAGAGGGCTGGGCTGGGCTGGGGGCGCTGGCAGAGCCTGTGTGCTCTGATCACCCCATGGACACGCTGTTCCAGGAGGGGGGGCCATGGGGGTGACCCCAGCTCCTCGGTGGGCAGCCCTGCTCAGGGGGCATGGAGAGCTGCCAGCAAACCTGTGCCATGCCCTTTGGCTGCTGAGCTGGCCTGGCAGGGCAGCCTCCAACAGTGACAGCCAGGGCTTTCGTTTGGGAGAGCTGGCCATTGCCTACTGGGCACTGTTTGTAAGGAATGGATATCAGATGTATTTTCAAGTTTAAATCTGCAAAGTTCTTAAGGAAAGAAACATGAAAGGGAGGAAGCCTTCGGCTCCTCTCATTGCTCTGGTTGGGCAGTTTCCTTTGTCAGCTGCCCTTCAGTCCTGTTTCTTCTTTGAAGGTGTCTGTTCACTTCTCTGGCAAACTGAGAACAGCAAGGCTTTCTCCTTCCACATTCCCCCAGAAGTCCATTTTTTTACCTGGTGCCTGGGGAGATGGGTTAGGGGTGGCCTTGGCAATGCTGGGGGAACAGTTGGACTCGATGATCCTAGAGGGCTTTTGCCACCCAAATTATCCTGGGATTTTCTGTGCTGCTGCTCTCACCCACCCTGGTGTCATTCCATGCCTGTACTCCTGGTAGAAGGATGTTCTGCAAATGTGCCAGGTCTCTCCTCTGTGCTTTTAATCCCATTTACTGATGACTCAGTCCCTTGGAGGGCAGTGTTTAACCTGGGACCTACACACCCAACTCTCCTCCTTTACAGGGATCCTGTATTTTCACAAACTGTCCATCACCTTTCCCACCTGGAGTGCTTAGGATATGAAATACTAATGGGAGTGATGTGTGTGGTTTATGCTCCAAATCAGAACAGATTGGAGCCACCCAGTCTGGTCAGAGGTGTCCCTGCCCATGGCACAGAGGGGATGAGATGGTCCCTTCCAGCCCAACCCAGGCTGGGATTCCATGATTCCTGCTTTTGTGACCTGAGTGACCTGATGGGGGCTGCAGAAGCATCACCTCATCTCAGAGTCTGGGTAGTCCCTGTTCCATTCCTGTGTCCCCCCGCCGTGTCTCGTCCCATGTCCTGCCTCAGCCCCTCCTGCACTCGGAGCCACCTTTGTGTGACTGTCCTCACTGAGCTGCCTCGGGCAACTTTTCACCCTGTTCCCCCGTGCTGAAGGGCAGGTTCTGTCCTGCAGCCCTGCTAACTGGGGATAAATCACGGCTTTATTGTGCCCAGTTAATAGAATGTATCAATGAGCCCGGAGTGGTTGCCGTGGGTAGAAGCATAATCCTGAACACGGATATTCATCGATACAGCGGCTGTTCAGTCACCCGAGCGTGGACAAGAAAATTGCCAGGTTTAAATTACTTTCTGAAATTCAAGTTTCTTGGCTGGGCAGCTTCCAACCCTGCATAAACAACGAGCTCAGGCACACGTGTTACAGCTCTAATGGCTTTACAGGGGGTTCATTAGCCTGCTTGATATTGCACGATCTACATTCTCCACTTAATTTATGCCTGTCCCCCCTAATTTCCCTTTGAGAAACGGTGGCCTGAGAATCTGCCTGAATTCTGAGAGGACGGGGCGGGGAAGGAAAGGACAAAAGCCATTGAAGCTGCTGGTTGATGACGAAGGAATACGGTCCCAAATCAAGTTCAAATAGATAAGACGTGATCCAATTTCATTGCACCAGTAAATCCTATTAGCATTTTCCATTACATTTTGTAAGGCAAATACTGATTTATAGATTATAATATTGAACCCCACTTTGAATGAACCAGTGTCTGGATTTAATATGTCATCTGAAAGCTGGTCTGAAGCTCTCCATGTGCTACTGTCACTCCATTGATCCTCTTCTGCTCTATTAGTGTCATGCTTAAAAAATATTGAGGGCAGCTGCTAAATCCTGGAGTTTCCTGAAGAGCTGAGGCCATGCTGAGAGGCTGAAGGATGGAATGTGTGCATCAGGAAACCAGCATTTATTTGAATTCATTTGAAACTGTCAGCTATCTAAATGAGTAGCAAACGTGGGTTTGAAAGTGGAGTGGTATTGCAGGAGTCCCTTTTTCTAAGATAATTCATGCTAAGGGTTGGCTTCCCTGTCATTGTTCCTTGGACAGCTCTGTTAGAGCTGCATCTTTCAGACTTTTACTAAATTACGATCTGGTGGCTTTGGAGAAGAAAAAGCCATTCAAATGAAATTAAAAGACAATCACTTAGTTCCAGCCTTTCTGAACCTCATCAGGCAGCAAATTGCAGGCTGGATCTGTCGGTGCTCACTGGGGAGGTGCAAATTAGAGTTCCTGTGCTGAGGGAGCCCAGCTGGGGCTGGGAAGCACCAGAGAGCTCTGGGCTCATCAGGTCTGTTGGTCTGGATGCTTTGGGGTCCTCCTGGCAGGGCAGGAGGGAGGACAGGTCTTCATTTTGGTGCCAGAAATCCCAGGCAGCTTTTTGGCATGAGTTGCTTTGAAGGAAATAAGGTCTTGTGCAGCCTAAGCTCAACCTGAAGCAGTTCTCCTGCCTCCCATGTGCCAGGAAGAGGAAGCTCATCTGACACATTTTGCAGGCAGTAAATACAGAGGATACAAAGAAAGCTCAAAACATTCTGGATATTGAGCCTTGTCTGCTTGCAGCAGCACGTCTTTGCATGGGCATTTTCCATCAGGCCTTGAAAATACTGAGAAAAGGAATTGAAGGGGGATATATGATGATAACCTGCAAAACCTGTATTAACCTTGTGAGTTGTGCCCCTGAGTCCACATTCCCTCGAGGTGTTTGCCCAATCCCTCTGTAAGACACCTCCAGTGATGGCAACAAACCCTCCTCAGTGACAGCCCTTAACTGGGCATCTGTCACCGTGTCTGATGTGCCCCAGTGTGGCAGAAGTGCAACCCCATCCCTCACTGTCCCCTCGGGAATGGAGAGGAGAGCAGTGTCTCCCTCCAGCCCTTTGGGGACAGGAACGTGCCCTGCTCAGCTGCCCCTGCTCCCCAGTCTGGGCTCACCTCACCTTCACTCTGGGGTCGTGTGTTCAGTGGGACTGACCAGATGTCTCCTCTGGGGATCAGCTGGTGGGTGCTTGGGAAGGGCTTTTGGGAATGAGGTCTTGTAGTGCTCTTTTTGGGGAGCAGTGAGGCTGCTCCAGAGGTGTCTCCTGTATGCATCGTGTGCCCCTTCCTGCTGTGATGGTTTGATAAGGTATTTTATGCTGGGGGATTTTTTCTAGCAGGAACATGGGAGTTTCTTGTAATGAATTTGAAGTGCTGTGTTTGTTTGCGCTTGGCCAGGTTGGGGCTGTGCAGAACAGCTCTGCTCATTAGCATTTCTTAGAAGTCAGCCTTCCTGTTGCTATGGCACTTTGCATAACATTATGTGCAATACTCTGATTTTACTTTGAAATCACACATACTGTACAAGCCGCTCTGTCCTAATTAGATCTGTAACCCTAAACCTACTGGGGAAAACCATTCTGGGACTCCTGTGCTTGTTGGGGCCCCTCATACCTGGACATGGCACTGTTTTCTCAGGAAGTGCCTTGCTGGGAACTGTTACTGACTTAGGAAAAGCATTGCCCTGGAAGGTTTTGGGTTGGGATTCAGGAAGGCAAATTGTCTCTGTTAAATTATTAAACTATTACATATAAAGGCAATGCCCACATATTTTCTGAAGGTCTTGGTCCTCCTCTGCTTTGGCACCAAGTCTAAAATTGCTCAGAGCAATTTAATTTTAATTTCCACTTTCTTCGAAGATAAAAGAGGGGAGGAGGGGGCTTCCCTTGAAGCATAAATCGGTAACTCTGATTCTTTCAACTTTTAATAGGCACAGATGTGCAGCTCCATATTGATATCCCTCACTAAATCTGGGCCCTGGGGGGTCCTGGACAGCATTGGCTTTGGGAGCCCAGGAGTTATTTTTATTAAGAAGTCAGTGAATCTACATAAATGTATTTTGATCCATAACTGCAACACCTTTTCTTTTTTTAATTAAAACAACACAGAAAACGTATGGAACAGTTGTAGGTGGCTCTTTTCTGTGGCTCCTTGGTTTTGCCATGTTGGTTGTTAGCCAGCCTGGGAAGGATCTGGAGCACTTTGGCTGCTCCACCAGAAGTTCCCAGCCATGACTGTGGTCAGGGTGTGTGTCCCACAGCCTCAGGGGAGCTGTGATTGAATCACAAGTGTTCTCTCTTGGTGGGCAAACAGCATCACATGGATCAGTCTGTCTTTAATCCAGAAGTATTTGCCAATCTTGGAACTGCAGAGGTCAGTTTGTGGGTACTGAGTGTGCAGCCCCAATTCCCACTGAGGGACTGGAGAGGTTCATGTGTGCAGAGTCAGGGGAGACTGAACTTTGCAATGCCCTTCTCTAGTGCCAAAGTCCCCACTTGAAAAGCCAAAAGTGCTCCAGGATGTGATTTCCCTGCCCTTTGGGGTCTCAGTTGCCCTGGGGGCTCCTGGAAGTGTGAGTGGTGGTTGCAGTTTGGTTCTGTGTCTGGGTCAGTGGTGTGGGTGCAGTGTGGGCTCTCCAGAACGTGACCCTGCTCTGTGTGAGCCACCTTGCTCTGGGCCATGGGGGTGAGCTGGAGCTGGGGCACACCAGGGACTCCTCCTGGGGCAGAGTCTTGAGGCACAAGAGGGGACCTGGCCTGTCTGAGCTGAGCCCAGGGCGTGACTTCAGCCTGTCCTGGGCTTTTTTGGAAAGGTGCTGGGACAATTGGTCCCCTTTTGGTCTGGGTTTCCATGCCCAGGTCTACCTGCTGCAGACCTGGAGAAGGGAGAGTGTCCCCCCTTGACCTCTTTTAGTCTGAAAAGGGTTGCAGGAGATCGAGGTTCATGTTGTGCTGGGTCCCTCCCAACCCAGAGTATTCTGTGGCTTTGACTGGGGGGAACAGTCCTGTTCCTCACTGTGTTGTTGGGGGACTGTGGGCTGACTTCTCCAGGGGTGCACTGACAGTCTGAAACACAGGCAGGGAGGGAGGGAGGGAGTGTGGAGTTCTGTGTATCAGCCCAGCAAGACCATCTCTTGGCTTGTTTTTCCTGGTTTTGTTCAATATTAACCTAATTCTAACAATGGGGTTCTCTTGTACAGATGTTCAGGCTCAGCAGGTATAACTTTTACATTTGAGATCCTACTTCAATTAAAAACTCCTAAGAAGGCTGTCAGGCAAGGATGGAGAGGCCAGTTTTCCTGCAGCACCTCTCACACAGCTGGGAGGAGAGGAATAACACTGGAATTGGTTTCTGTGTCGGTGGGTTGAGTGTATGAGAACACAAAACTCACTGGGCTGAAGGAGATGAAGTGTTTGCACAGCCCAAGTGTGAGCACTTGGGTCGTGACTGAAGTCAGGAGCAGCACAGTTGGGTTTGGGGCCATCCAGGCCAGGGGCTGCTGCTGCAGGGGAAGGCAGTGCAAGGCAAAACAGGGGGGTTGTGTAAGAGAGAGACCTTTGTAGAATTTCTGCTGGTCTGTAAAATGGAGCTTTTGCTCATGCACAATGCAATTAGTCAGGAGGGGTTTGGTATTTTTAGTCAACATTAGGACTAAATCCTTAATTTGCAAGGTGTTCCCATCACCAAGAGCACCAGTATGAGTCCCATGATGTCCTGTCTTGTGGCAACACTTAATGAAAAACAAATTACACCAATTCAATAAAAACTGCTCTTACAATTAAAGCCATCTCAATTGGTTGGGTGGGGTAAAAATGCAGCTGCTTTGCAGAAAATATTTCCCTTTGCTGGTGGGGAAAGAAGCCTCTTATAAAAGCAACATTTGTCACGTTACATCCTTCAGGTATTTTTATTAACATTTCAGAAGTCAGATTAAAACAATATAGTTCAAGTTTGTGACTCGAGTGCAATTTGGCTCCTAAATTAATATTGATTTCTTTTGGGGGGGTGATGGTTTATGCTGAGGTTCTGCACCCTGCTGAAAAAGGCTGCTCATATTGAAGCACACCAGAACTGATTGCACTGTTCCTTCAGTCGGGGGTGTTTGTGCCAGCACAGCACATCATGGGGCTTGGCAGCACAGGGCGAGGGCTCCTCTGGAAGGAGCTGCAGCATTAGTGCTCAAGATCCCTCTGCAGCACATAAGGAGGATGCTCTTCACCTTCTCAAAGACAGTCTCTGCTGAACTCTGCCCAGGGATTTGAACTTGGGGTGTGGGGCAGGGCAGGTGTGCCAGGAATGCAGCCAGGGAGGCAGCTCCTCTGGCTGGGCAGGGCAGGGCAGGGCAGGGAGGCAGCTCCAGCCCTTCAGGGACAGGGGACAGGGGGATCTGCTCCAACACCAGCACTGCTGCCCAAAGGCAAATTAAGCATTTAAGCCACAAAACCCACCTCAGGCTCTCTCAGTACTGTGTGAGTGTCTCCAACACTGGTCTCTCAACCACAGTAAGAAGAGTTCACGTTGTGCCAAGGGAGGTTCAGGCTGGATATCAGGAGGGATTCCTGCCTGGAAAGGGTGGTCAGGCCTTGTCAGGGGCTGCCCAGGGAGGGTTGGAGTGCCCAGCCCTGGAGGTGCCCAAGGCAGGACTGGCCGTGGCACTCAGTGCCAAGGTGGGCATCGGGCACAGGGTGGGCTCTGTGGGCTGGTAGGGCTTTTCCAGCCTCAGG
>JAWWEE010000328.1:0-13086 GCA_035221455.1 Xenops minutus | reverse complement strand
CGGTAGATGACCCAGGATTCAGAACCATACAGAAGAGTAGACAGTACGATGGCTCTGTAGACACTAATCTTGGTGCTCTTCTTCAGGTGTTTACAAAGCTATAGAAGAATATGAAATACATATATCGACTAGGTGACAAATATTCATGTATAATTAAGAGAAATAATTGGAAAATTATGTGATTGTGTGTGAATGGGAATAATATACTGTATATAACTGCCACTTTCATTTTGGATAAGTTACTACTTCCTGAGATTGATATTGTAAGATAATAAAAAGTCTAAACATAATTATTTATGTGTTTGACAAAAAAATGTAAAGAGAAATTCTTCACTATAGAATTAAGATTTATATAGTTTAGTGAAAAAATATCATGAACAATTTGTCACCCTACTGATTTATTATCTTTATAATTTCTCCTCTGCCCGTGAAGGTTTAAAGGGGAAAATCAGCTAAATAAGGGAGTGCTCAAAGAATTATTTGATTTATATTGCATATATCTTTCTTCTCAAAAGTCTATGTTAAATATCCATTATTTGACTGACAACTTATCTCTGCTACTTTTCTTTTCTTTTTTTTTTTTTTTTTTATTTCGCTCTGTTATGGTGAAGTCAAATTACTAGGATTTTTTTTAAAAGATAAGAAAAGATAGATTGAGCTGTTAACTTTAGATGAGTTCAACAGCCAAGTATCAGTTTGAATATGACAAAAATATTCACCATCTATTTCTACATGGAAGGAGAAAAATTATAGACCATAAAAAATACAGTTATAAGCTGGAGACAGCCACTGACTTGCCTATCATTAACTAATTGATAGATTGAGAGAAATACGACAAGGCGTGCACACTTAAGATGCATAACAATAAAACTTATATCTTCACCTTATTTTTCAAAAGCAATGTGCTATCCCAGTGCCCAATTCAAATGCAGCTTAAAGTAAGGACCTTTTCTTTCTGAAGTGTACATGAAGCATCAAACAAACGGTTAGGGTGTGTACTACAGAAAAATCACAACAGATTCATTTTTAGTACCTGGAGATTAAACTTTTAAATCATTACATACATAGTATTAAATAGTTTTACCAATACTGATAGTATTAAAGACCAACTGTATAAATTACAGGTTTTGTAACAAATGAGAAAGTTAAGCTTATAACTTTAGAAGCAGTTTAGGTTGGACCAAAGTAAATGAAGATGCAATGATTCTGTAAAGAAAGATTAATATTTCTACTCTTCATTTAAGCAAGAGTAAAGAACTATAAGTTGATATGTTCTAGTGAGATTTTGTTTCTAAATTATGTTTAGAAGTATTTCTTTGTCATTTCTTAGACAATGGCATTCAACAATCACTCAGTTATCAATAGACTTAGAGAGGTATTACAGCTATCTTTATGAAATCCAATGCCAATGTTAGTTTTGGATCCAATCAGATCCAAATCAGATCAGATGATATATGGCACTCACTTGCACATTCCTTTTTGGTCACATGATCATGATCCTACAGTGTGTTTTGACAGGATGAGTCAAAGCTGTGAGAAATGACTGTTTCAGGTTCCTCAGACTTATGTTGAAGGCTACTGAAAACCTCCAGTATGCAAAGCTAGCTTCTGCTAGAATAAAAATTACAAAACTATAACAAAGTCATTCCTGAAGAGAGTGAAAATGCAAATCCTCAGTGGAAACACTAAATAACAGGTTGGAAACATACATCACAAACAATGTGTGAATAACAATAAAAAAAGGATTTTACACCGTGCTAGGGATGAGCACAAGGACTATGGCAGGTTTTATATTAAAGTACTACACAGGTTGCAGATTTTTGCAATTCTACTTTACTTTTAGGGTTTTGATGACGTTGCAAATTTTAGGCTCCTTTCTTCAAGAGGAATTCCAGTAGTAGTATAGTAGTATAAGACTAATTAACTACTTTTCTTCCTGTAAATAATACTTTAATTATCCTTCAAGTTTCAGTGTATGTAACATGAAATTTGTCTGATGAGAATGTAACATAGAATCACACAGATATGTGTCTAGTATTTATTGATGTGACAATAATTATTTTTAATAAGAAGTAAGAAATAATATCTCAACATTTTAGCTAGATTCACAGAGGACTGTAGTTTTTGCATGGCTCATATGTTGTTACACCAAATTTTCATAAGCTGTAAGAAAGTAGAATGATAGAAGACAAGGAACTCTTGAAATAAATAAGTATTCAATGGAGAAGTGTGTTAATTGTTAAAAGTAATAATCTCCTCCAGTAATTATGGCATTGAAAGAGAGGGGTCTTCTTCCTCTTCATTGATTTATCCCTTAACTGTGACACGAAAAACAAACAGTTTCAATCTAAAACCTTAATAGTTTCCATATTATTGTTGTCAGAATGTTTATCTAGGAGGTAAAAGAGTGGAGCTTGCTCCTTTTAGCAAAAATATAGAGCTTTTACTCCCTTCAGGATTTAGGCAATTATAACCATATACACACCTACAAATTTATTAAGCACATATTTCTATGACTGATTAAACTTTTATAAATAAAATATTTATTTGTTCCTCTGTTGTCTAAGTTACAATCTAGAACAATAATTAAAATTGAAGGTGTTGGTAGTTAAGATCAACCATTAAACTTCAAAGGTGGAGGTGAAGAGTGAATAGTAACTAATTTTAGTGCCTGAAGAGAGTTTTGGTGTCTAAAACTATTATGATTCCAGTCATTAGGCTTTAGCTAGAAAACTGGTATAATATTATTCATAATGCGGAAAGAATTTATTGAAGTCTTGTGAGGCTTGATTAGCAATTATTTGCAGAATGCTTTGAAGATGTAAAATGCTGTATTATTATCAATCAGAGAATAATAGAAAATTTTGGGTGGGAGGGACCTTAAAGATCATCTAGTTGCAAACCCCATGCCATGGACAGGGAAACTTTCCACTAGATCAGGTCACTCAGAGTCCCATCCAACCATCAAGGCATCCACAGTACTGTGGGTAACCTGTTCCAGTGTCTCACCAACCTCACAGGAAAGAATTTCTTCCTGCTATCTAAACCTGTCCTCTTTCAGTTTAAAACCCTTACCCTTTGTCCTATTACTTCACGACCTTGTAAAAAGTCCCTCTCCAGCTTTCCTGTAGTTCTCTTTGGGTACTGGAAGGATGATAAAAGGTGTCCCTGCAGTCTTCTCCAGACTGAACAACCCTAACTCTCTCAGCCTGACTTCATAGGAGAGGTGCTCCAGCCTTCTGGTGATTTTCATGGCCCTACTCTGGACTTGCTCTGACAGGTCCATGTCCTTCTTATGTTGGGAACCCCAGAGCAGGAGACAGCAGTCCATCTGGGGTCTCATGAGAGCAGAATAAAGTGGCGGAATCACCTCCATTGACCTGCTGGCCACATTACTTTTGATGAAGCCTGTGGTTGACTTTCTCAACTATAAAAACATATTTTTGGTTCACAGTGAGCTTCTCATATACCAAAACCCCCACGTCTTTCTCCTCAGGGCTGCAGTTGATCCATTATCCATCTAATGCATTTGAGCATGGATTTGCCCCAACCCATGCACAGGACCTTGCACTTGGTCTTGAACTTCATGATGTTTGCACAGCCTGTCCCTCGGGATGGTATCCTTTCCCTCCAACTTGTCAACTGCACATGCAGCTTGGTGTTGTCATGAAACTTGCTGAGGGTGTACTCAATCCCACTGTCCATGTCACTGACAAAGATTCTAGACAGTGAGGAATACCACTCATCATTGGTCTCCACCTGGACACTGAGCCATTGACCACAATTCTATAAGTGCTACCAACCAGACAATTCCTTATCCACAAAGTTGTCCTCCAGTCAAACCCATGTCTCTCCAGTTTAGTGACAATGATAGGTCAATATCAAATATTTTGCACAAGTCCAGGTAGATATAATAATATGATACCAAGACAGGAATTATTTAAAGGCAAAATAGTACTCCTCCTTTGATTTCAAAAGTTTAATTCTATAATTTTTATTGAAGGAATAAATAAATAAATGTACAGTATTTAAGACAAGATAGGTGAGGTGTTGATTTGTTTTATTTATTCTTGTAAAGAAAAGTTTATGAAGAATAAAGAAAGAACTGTAAGTAAAAACTTACTAGAATCATTAAAAAAAAACATTAAAAAAACCTATATAAAATCCGATTGTGTTTAAAACTAAAGGAAATACCTGGGATGAAGAAATACTCCAGAAAACAAACAAACAAACAAACAGAACAAAACAAAGAAACAAAAATGCCTAACCAAACAAAATCCACAAAAAAAACCTTCAGAAAAACCCAAAACAAAATGAAGGAATAAAAAACAATGAAGAGAAACTTGCTTTCTGAAGAAGCTGAAAATCATAAAATATGCATTCCTTTATTTTATTGATTTTTTTTGTCAGTTTTGACATACACATTTAAATTGTACAGTAAGTTCACTACTTCCATGCACAGAACAGTGACAATAATAGTATGACGGTGCAGGTACTGTCTGTGACACAGGCTCTGAGCTCATCCCTGCAGCCAAACCTCCCAATCCGGAGCAATGCACTCAGCTCCAACACTTAACTCCATGCCTGGTTTGGGCATATATCAACAAATTCCCATATAGTAGCTTCCAAACAACAGTAACTTAGGTCTGTGATTGAAAAGTAAATTGCAGCACAGTCCCACGTGCAGCTGACCCGGGGAGTGCATCAGGGTGCCTCAGAAAGGAACTGCAGATATTCCCTACAGCCAGTCAACGAAATGGTGTTTAACAGGAAACAAAAAGTGAATCTTCAAAGTGTGAACACTGAGACTAAGGCACAAAGAAAGTTCCATGAAGTAAGCATTAACATTTTTAGATGGAAAAACTTTTCTCTCAAGAAAAGATAAAAATCAATTGCTGGCTGTTAAATTTTACTTTAAGCTCTTACTCTACACTCTACATAGATGTTACTAGATTTGCATTTTAGATCAAATCCTAGCATGTTTTTGAAAAAAAAGTCCAGTCATACCCACTCCTTACACCCCCAACTCTACATATCTTAGCATCCTGTTGGAGTGAACCACCGTCCTTGCACATAAAAATAAACTGTAAGAAGCTCCCCATGAGTTTAGCTCATGAACTCTTACTACTTATCAATATTCAGTGCAAAAAACTAAGCTACAATTGGTTTAAAGGAACTTCTGAAATGTGTATAATGTGGACTCTGAATTGGACTCTAGATAATGAGCACCAACTGTTTCACTTTACATATCCATTTCAACCAGTCTGTGCTTTGTGGTAATAGCCTATGTATGAGTTTTGACACATTCTTCAAATGTTCTCTTTCTCAGTATACATAATATAAATAATGTTTTCCTTACAAGGACCCTGTTTTTATTATGTATTTGCAAGGTAATCAGTGGGTTTAGGATGGATGTTTTCTTCAGAAAGTGTTTTCTTTCCAAACTCATGTGAATAAGCAATGCTCTTTGAATTGGTACAGTTTAATTTTTTTAAAAGATGTTTTTCTTTGAAGTTGCTAGCTGTAATCTAAAAGTACTGTTATCAGTACGAATTCCCTTTCCATTTAAATATTCCTTCCATTCAGTACAAGGAGCTGAGAAAAACCATTTTAACAAGTATATTTAATCTTCATTTGATTTTTTTAATCTATAAAATATAGGCCAAACTTAATTAAATCAATGGGGAATGGATGTTATTTTGAGGAGCAGAAAGGCACAAAACAAAATCTCAATTCTGATATTGGTATTGTGAGAGCTACTTGATCATACAACATGGAATCTGTAACCTTTCCATCCACCATCAACCAGCATTTTTCATATTTTTGTGTTCTATGCCTCTTTTCTCTCTTTCCTTCTTGTGGTAGGATTTCTTTATCCTTAAGCCACCATTTTCTTTTAAAACATAGCTGGAAATAAAGACCTTTCTTTGGGCTAGAAATTAAAACAAACAAATAAATGAATAAATTGATGAAGGCAAATACCTAGAGGGTAAATGATCAAATTTAAGTTCTTCTTTATATTGCACTATTAAAACCTCTGTTTCCCTACAAAATATTTAAACTGTGACATCTTTTAAAGTGTTCAGAACACAAGAATACAAAATCATCCTATGAAAGCAATGTCTTTGTTCAAAAAGCAAGTCAGTACTTTATGAAGAGTTATTGTCCTGCTAAGACACTTACTGAGACTACAGAATTCTTCTCCTTTAGCATTCAGACTATTTAACATAACAAGCAAATTCAAGCTACATTGTTAGGAGTTAAGAATCTTGCTTTTACAAATGGACATGAGCTGTCAGAATGGAAGAAAATAATGCCTTTACAGATTTAACTCAATAGTTAAACTAATGACTTGAATGAGAAGGAATATTAAATTTTCAGATAGCACAGAATGACCACAAGCTTCAAGTACATGGGAGACAGTTAGAATTCAAATTGATTTTGACAATTTGAAATAGAGATGTTTTTTAAAAATGTGTCTTACTGTCTTGAACTATAGGGATTTGGGTTTTTTTTTTAGGTTTAACTGTGTCAGCTTTAATATTGCTTGCTGATTTGGGGATATTTGCTATGTACAATTGCTACAAGAAATGTGTAAATTCTTATTTCTGGATTCTGATTGATACATTAAACAAATTCATTTTACGTGAAGTAATATTAGGTAATAGGTAATATGAAGTAATAGGTGAATGTAATCTCAGTCTCTAATTAAGTGAATGGCTAAGCCACTTGTTGCTTGAACTAAAACCCCAAAATCTTCTAATAAAAATAAATAAATTCAAAGTGTTTGACTCCACGTTTAAAAAATTCGAATGCATTTCAGATACAGGAAATGTGAGCTTCATTTAGCACTTCATTAGGAAATTCTGATTAAACATTTTCAATAGCAGATGTACTGACCTCAACATGCATTTTCTCAGGTACTTTTTAAATTTGTAATAACATAATATTAGGTAGAGAACACAGGATGAGATATCGTGTTCAAAGGGGAGAAGAAAACAGCAGTAGCAAGCCAATTATTGTTGCTATATACCTGTCATATTGGTGTTCTTTCTTTTCCTGTGATTAAGTATCTTTTCCCATTGATGCTCTCTTACTTTCTTATAAAAAAATTGTTTAGACTGAATATACTTGTGTGGACAGTATACTACAGTTTAATTGAACTGATACTTGGTTTTCTTTTCTTTTTTATTTACTTTGTATTCTTTAAAAATAGTAATTATAATATATTTAATAAAGTTTTTAATATCGTCAGAAACATTCTCAATGTCTATTGTCTTTCAAGACTGAAGTAATTTGATACTTTGCACAGTAGTAAAGTTCAGTTAATTAATTATGAAAACAGTTCTGCCCATCCAGTTTTAACACATGCTCTATGAAAATAGAGCTGACATTTTCCTTCTATTTGATAAGTTTGGACATGAAAAACTATAAACATTTGAGGCAAAATAGGTAACATTCTAATCTCTAAATTCTTTACTGCCATCAAATGTGAAGTTTAATTTGATGTTGCTTTTAAACCTTAAATGTTAATTTAGAGTGATATATAGGGTCATCTTTCCATGCTACAATGAAATACTAACATAGTTGTATACACTGTGTAATGATCACCTGAAGCTTTTGGAAAAAACAAAACAAAATAAAACAAAAAAACAAAACAAAACAAAACAAAACAAAACAAAAAACCAAAACTTTTCATAAAGAAATGCAGTGTTTACTTCTTTAATTTTTGTCAAATTCCTTAAGACAGCAGTCAATCATCTATCAAAGTAAGTAGTTTAATTATTTAGTCCAGCATTTTAAAAGCTTATCTGAGATTATCCCACCATTAAGCTAGACAAAGGAATAAGAATGAGAAAACTTAGCCCTTTACATCATGATCACAGTAAGACTGTGGTGCTGGTTATCAGGAAAAAAAAAAAAAAAGACTTTTCCATCTCCCCTTGGTAATTATTTCCTCTAGATCAGATGTTGTGGGTTGACCCTGGCTGGGCAGCAGGTGCCCACTAAAGCTGCTCTATCACTCCTCTCCTCAGCTAGAGAGGGGAGAGAAAGTATAACAAAAAGCTCATGGGTTGAGATAAGGACAGGGAGTTATCACTCTCTAGTTACTGTCCCTGATGCTCCTAGTTAAGGATTTTATATTTTATTTTGGTTATGATCATTAGAAATTCAAAATAAATTAGAATTATATTGAGTTCAGATTGTTACAACGGTAACACTGCACCAAGAGCCTAGTAAAAACATAAGTGCATAAAACAAGCTGTTCTCAGGCAATATTTGGGCAGCTCTTTCAATGTAATGACTCAGTCCATGAGGATTTTTAACTGAGGATTTCAACATAAGTTATTTATTAATAACAGAGTATTTGTAGTTAAGATAATTTAGCACACTATCACATCAAATTCTTTGTAACTTCATCAAACCAACAATTAGAAGAAGGCACAAAAAAATCAGTGACAGAAGTGGCCAGATTTGGAATATTTAAAAAAAAAAAGAAAAAAATTTCTGATTTTGCTTACTGAAGTCCTATATTTGTGCACTATATTTCTGAGATTAAGCTAGTAGCATGAAAGTTGGGTTTGGTATTATTTTTCTGCTGTTAGCAGAGGCAACTTAACAACTGCCTATTTCCCTTGATCCGTTTGTTCTCCCACACAGATAAAATTTGTTTATAATAATGGATTATAAACCAACAGCCCGGGAAAAATTAAAATAAATTAAAATCTCCAACAAGAAAAGGTTTCATTACAACAAAGATTCTGAACTGGTAAGGTGATCCACAGTGTGAGATTAAATGACTGAGGAAGTGTATCTCCTAAAATAGCTTTGTCTCTGAAGAAAGTATATTTAGAACATTGTTCCTATGGAAAAGAAAAAAAGAAAAGAGTGTGGACAGTGGTGGTTTTAAGCTATCATTCCACTGATCTGGATTAGGGTCATAGTCCCATATGAGTCTCTGAGTAAGTTTCATAGGTTCAATTGAAGAAACATTGAAGTGCAAGAGGAACAGGACAGCTGCTTAAATACCTTTTGCTGTGAGCAGTGTTAAAACACTGGAGTCTCGAGTCAGCTGGTACTCTAATCAAAGCATTATCAGAAGGAAGGAAGTAAAAAGGGAAGATTCACTTTTTCTTCCTAGATTATTTCCTAGGTAAAAAAAAAAAAAAAAAAAGACTAGAATTTGTGAAAGCTTGAGTTGTGATTTAGATTCACACATTTATAATTCATTAGAACCAAAGCTGGAATATTAAAAATTCTACTTTGCATCCAGGCTTGCTTTGTTGTTTACTTTGTAATTTTGGCAAACGAATATGAAAAGTCTAATTTTGGTGGCTTATTGCATTCACTTTTCATATTATTTGTTTGGATGTGAGCTATATGAAACATGGACCAATAGATAAGCAGATCTAAAAAGCTCAGAAAAATTTTGCTGAAGTTTTTTGAGCTTTGTTTATTATAAGAAAAGTACTTCTTAGTAATTCTGCTTCTGTTCAAGTAAACATTACATTCATCCTCAGAGATAAAAATAGAAATATTCTGTGGAGAAAAGACAATCTATTTATATTTTTGCATGCATATTAAAAGGATATCGCTCTTTGTTGTACTCAAGAGCAGCTTCCATGTACTGAAAGTTATGGGTTTACTGTAAGGTTAGGCTACTGAAATCTTACAATGATATTTTTTGGTTGGTTTTAGTTTTTAAGAACAGCAACTGAAATGCTTATTTCTGACTTTTACTCCCTGGATAAGTCTTGTGTACTCTGTTATTGACCATTGTTTCCCTGAGGTTTTGAATTCCTTCTGTCACTGTTGTGTCACAGGTTGCCTCTGATCCAGTAAACTTGCTGTCTGAAGATTCGAATTCTTTCACAAGAAATGACCACAGGCTCTGACAAGGACAATTTTACGGTGTGCAAGGCATGGCACTATCACATTCAAGCTCTAACAGAGAGGCAATTACTTTCCTTTTACACACTGGTCCAAATAAGAGCATATTATTTACATTAGCCTCTTCACTTAAGTGTTTACACTCCATCATTACTGTTTACATTACCATACTTACCACTTTGCAAGCCTATACTTCTTCCTTTCTCTTCCTTTTTCCTCATATTTTCCAGGACCAATTATCTCTCACTCGATGGATTTAGACTAATCTATCTCTTGAGCAGGGCTTGTAAGAGTTCTACTCAATCAATGATTTAAGCAAAATATTTCTGCTGTTGTACATAATAATCCTTGTGAAAGTGAGGTCTGCAAAGATCTGACGAGTATGTCTTGGCTAGGAATGAAAAAAAAAAAAGTTCAGGAAAGGAAAACCATGGCTTAAGTTATGCAGAATAATTTTTAATTTTGTTTTAGAGTTTTATCTGTTAACTAGTATTCATGTATTTTTTAGGGGCTTAAAGGGGTGAAAAACACAATTATTGGAAGTTTTGATTTGTTACTTATTTGTGTTGGGTCTCTGTTTCCAGTCAAGCACACCAGGAAGAAAACCTATTGTCCAAAAAGATTATTTATTTTAAAAAATTAATGTCACTACTTGCTCTTTACATGACAAGAAGAGGGTAGAACATATTTTTCATTTCAGATGAGACTGTTTAAATGTAAATGTTTCATTAGTTGCCTAAAATAGGTTTTCTTTTTAATTGTCTTAAGCATTAGTGCAAAAAATATGATCAAACAGAAATAAGAGTTCACAGTTGCAAGAACAAAACTGTGAACTCTTGAATTGTTGTTGAACCGATGTTTGACACTCAGTGTTCTAGAAGAACATCTGGAAATCCTGGGTGTAGGAAATCTCTTTTATAGCCCTAGATTGATCAAGCTTCTAGCTAAAGTGTAAAAGAATGTTTGTTACCATTTTTTTTGTTACCATTTGTACTCATTGGATAATGCTAACTCTTATATGCACAAGGAGAGGCGTTTTTGTTTGCTTACTTTCTGTATGCAACAAATTTGAAATTTAAGTACAAAACAGGAAACACCTGAGGGAACATTCTCAAAATAAAATTATATTATGATATTACGATGCATGTTCGCCTGGGACAAGTAGCCACACCAGCCAGGCCACATAGCAAGGAGCTCCCCTGCCTCTTTCTTCTCTGACCTGCCATCACCATGTAAAGGACTCTCAGTGGTAATCTATTTTTCTCTTATTCTAGTCTTTTTCTTTTCTCCTTCTCTCTTCTCTCTATCCTTACTCCTCTTCCTTCTCCTAAGCTCGTTCTGTCTTTACTCTTAATCTCTCTTTCTTTCTTTACTTTTTTCTTAATCTCTTTCAGATAGTTTAAAACTGATGGGTTGTATTGACTAAGTTGTGTGTGTTAGCATGAGCTGGGTACTTCCATGAAGTGTTTTGTCTTGGTTGTATATTACCCTTTTTAACTTTTGCTAACATGCCAATTTTCTCACTAAATTAAAAGAAATCTCTTAGGAAACCTAAGCAGCATTTTCTCTTTACGTGATCTTGAAATATTAAAGAACCAAAAGGCTTTGCAAAAGTTCAGTAGGCAAATTTTTGGAGCCTGAAATATAAATCAAACACTTGGACCTGGGGTCTTACACCTATCTAGAAGATATGGTTCTAGAAAAATTTTCTCAGTGGTAGTCTAACATTAACAGATTTTCTTGAAAGTGGTGACACTAAAAGTCTTGCATTCTGATACAGACAATTCCCATCTATGTAGTTCCATACATGACTTCAGTTATTGAAAAAATAAATCAGATTGAATTTTTAAGCATCCTAATCTTCACTGGCCATACTGGACCAAAGCTAGCAATGCCTTACAATAAGAATCAAGCTACTAGGGACCACTTTGATAGGTCTTATTATCAGAAAGCAATATGAAAATGCTTTGCATCTATTATAGAACAGTGCTTGCTATTCCTTTCATGTAATGAAACCATTTACAGTAATATTGAAAGCTCTCCACCTTACTATCAAATAAGTTTCTATTGCTAAGAATGTGTTATGTAGCACTCAAAGAGCCTGTTATTCTTTGAACATGAATTCTTCTTTAATACTGAACTGATGAGTATAAACTAGTTTCATTTCAGTACAAAAAAAAAAGTGTCTGATTTTTCATTAGATAAGCTAAGTGTCAGTAATGTCACATGTATTGCCTGTGAAAGATTCATATCAAAATTTTGTAGACGTTAGGTATTAATTTATATTCTTTAAGGGGCCTACATCAGTATTAATATGACTATAGGCAAAAAAAAAAAAAAAAAGACAATTCGATACTCCTGGTGAATTTTCTCCAGCACAAGACCAATTTCATTCTGCTCTACATGCAGATTTTTTTCTTGATGTTTGTAATAGGATACAAGAGGCCTAGTTCTTGTTGAGTTTGGCCATCGCTGTAAGAAATTTTTCCACTGGTATCACCCCTTTAGTTACATAACCATGGTTTATTTTTGAAGCAAATAGAATACTTAAGATTTTGATTTCTTTCCATGTCACACAAAAGCAGACTTTCAGAAAGCCCTCATGCAGGTTCAGTGGGGGTTTTTCAGGTTTTTTATTTAGGGCTGTAAGATACAGCTTTTCTTTAAGAGTGAAAACATGCTTTGTTGGTCATGAGGTCCCTCATCCACATTAATTTGAATCCTTTGTTGGCTAGTCTAGTCTACTAGTTCCTCACTTGATTGTGTATCATTAGCTCTTTTCCCTGTCATTCATAGGGTCATACAATCATGTTATTCGGCAATGACTTTTAAAGGTCACCTAGTCCAACCTTCCTGCAATGATCAGGGACATCTGCATCTCCATCAAGTTGCTCAGAGCCCTGTCCAACCTGACCTTGAATGTTTCCTGGGATGGGGCATCAACCAGTTCTGTCTTCCAGCACTCTCCACTCTTACAGTAAAGAATTTCTTCATAGTATCTAGTCTGAATTTACCCTCTTTTAGTACAAAAACATTACCCTTATTCTATTCTACACACCATCCTAAAAAGTCTGTCATTATATTATAAGCCTGTTCCAGGGAAAAAAAATAGGGGTCTGAAGGGATGTGGAAGCCGAAACTGAGACACCGCAGAAAACTTAACCCAAGCAGCAGTTTTATTACCAAAGGTGGCCA